>VHZZ01007675.1:44546-54885 GCA_009801015.1 Silene noctiflora
CACCCAAAACCGATCACTGAGGGGCTCCCAACTTACATACACCAGGTTTATTTTATTAGACTCGCTACGTTCATTAGATTCATTGGTTACAGGTTTCAAAATCGTCGCTCTGATACCACTTTGTAACACCCCCATCTACCAAAGAGCCTTAACAAGACCTTCCTCAGCAGATAAAGGTGTTACCATCCCGGTTACCCGAGGCAAAGTAATGATCAAACGTCGATAAAAGAACATTTAATGTTATTACAGGTTATTACAAGGCATAACCAAAAGAAAAGAAATACAACTTATGCTACTATGAACTACATAACTAAACCGTCGTGACTCGTGGCAACTCGTCCCTCCGACACCCAGCAAGATCCCAAAGRCAACCTACTAAGACTGACTGCTCACCATAAGGATCACAACAGACACAACACAAAGAAGACAACAGGAAAAACACCAAACAGGGTCAGTAACTATATAAGCATTCAACAACAGCCACAACAATACACAAAGCACCACTCTGTCTCCACCTCCACACCACGCCACATCACATCACCGACTACACACCAAGGTGTGTAGCCCTGCCAGTGGGGGACCGCAGTCACACCCACCTAAGCCCCGCTTATCGCAACGAGCGAAAACCCTGTTCATTAATGTGCACATCCCCTCCCGTGGCGGGTTCCACGGAGGGCGAATCAAGGGCGTGAAGCCACTCCCGCAAGTGACTCCATTCAGCCGAGGACGCACCTCGCAACACAACCAGTACCACGCATCCACTATACCACATTATACATCCAATCACACAATACATCCAATCACACAATACATCCATAAACACAACAATAACGCAATCCAAATATACAGTGCTGAGTAGGGGAAACCCTACCTCTAGCAATCCGCAGCGACTCCGCACACAGTTCTACGGCAACAAGCAATCGCTGAACATCCTATACCAAACAGCACAACATCTATCACTATTCCACACATATCACTAACCTACTAGAGACGATGATGACAATAACGATAACACATACCTATGCCAGCATTCCGACGACAAGACCGCTTCCCGACACATGCTCCGGTCCCCCAAAGTGATTCATCTCCCCATATCCTCAAAAGGGTGAGAACAGGAGAAGAAAATGCGAGGCGACGACATCTAGGTTTAGGAAAACGAAAATGAAATGATTCGGGTTTTCTGATATCGCGATATATATTTTATCGCTGGACACAAGCTACTTGATCGAGTGCACCCTACTCGATCGAGTAACCAACGAGTAACAAGGTTACTCGATCGAGCGGTCTCCGCTAGATCGAGCCACAACTCAACAACACTAACAACGCAGGACTTACAAGGACTCGAGGCAAGCACATAAGGTCAGTCAACGGCGGTCAAAGGGTCCTTGTTGGGCAAGCACATAAGGTCAGTCAACTCAATTCTGAAATTAAAATTACGATCCGAACCCAACCCGAACTTGATAAAAATTGAGTTGAACGGGCAAAGTTTCGAACAAGGAAACAAGAGTGCAAACAGAAGAGAAGGGTGTGTTCTTGCTGGGCCTGTGTACTCTTATGCCCTTGACGGCCGCTGCAATTCATCTCTTCCTTCCCTTTTACTATCGCCTCCATTAAACAGGTTCAGCTCTTAATTTAATCATCATTTCTGCTCAAATTAATTCAACAAATTAGAATTCTTATCGAACCCTAACTAAATTAGTAATTTCAGGATACTATAATTGTCTCTACAAATGCCGAGAACAACAACATTAGAGTGTCCTGGTTGCCCACCTTTACGAGCTCTTTCGTTTGACGCTCTTGGCCTTGTTAAAGGTACCCTTTTCATTTTTTCATTTGTTTTTTGAATTTATTAGTGTCATGTAGTTATAAATGTGATTAATTTTGATGGGTTGCTCTTAAATTGTGTTATTTTAAAGGCAAACTTTTTTTTTTTTTTTTTTTTTTTTTTTTTTTTTTTTCTTAAATTGTGTTAATTTGTGGTGAATGAACAGTAATTGAAGCTAGGAGTAAGGAAGGTGGGGTTGCTAAAGTAGTGGAGAGATGGGGTGACCCTGACTCTTCTAAAGCTGTTCTCGCTGCGTCGATTGATGATCGTAAAGCTAACCCTGTATGTGTTTTTAGATCGGTGTTGCGTTTTTCGGTTATTGGGGATGTATATGACTGTTGATGTTATTCGTTGTTATTGCAGTTGCTAGCCGTTGCCAGGAAAAATGGTTCGGTGAGTATAATTTGTAGATTTGCTAGAGCAGAATGAGATCAACATTTAGTGTTTCAATCTTTGTTTTATGGTTCATGATTTTGTGTAATTGTTGTACTTTGCAGATTGATGTAATGAGTCCAAAAAACGGGGAGGTCTGCTTTTCTACTCTTAATTCTACTGATTTGGCAGTAGACGATCCTATCGCAGGATTGCATTTGTTTAAAAAACAGAGGCTAGACTCAGAATCAAAGTAAGTTAAGCTAAGACGCCATTGATGTCGTGTCTATGACTAACAGAAAAAAGTTATTTCGTTTTAACTAGGGTTGTTACTGATCTGATTTGAGCAAAACTAGAGTTAGAGGTACTTCGGTGCTAATGTGTTATGCTGTTTGTGTCTGTGTTATGTTAATTAGATCCTGCAGTTTGCTAACATGTACGAAGAAGGGGAAAGCAACCGTGCGTACAGCTGAACTTCACACTGGTTCTGATTCGTTTGATTCTGAGCAAGCATGGAGTGTGTGCAGTTCTGGTGAGATTCTCTGCAGTAAAGTACACGATGATGAAGGTTATTCCGTGTTTGGAGGGTGAGTCTACTACTCTACTGATCCGCGTAACCACATAGTAGAAGATTAAGTTTCTTATAAATATATTATAGTGTAGATTATACTGTTTCTATGTTTTGTTTTGCTGTTATGTTTTTTGACGTACTAATAAAAAAATTGCTTTGTTTATCTCAGGAAAGGTGTTGAACTTAATGTGTGGGATCTTGAGAAGACAGTAAAACTCTGGAATGCTAAATCAGTAAGTATCCAGTTATCTGTTATACCATTTTTCGCTGCTAACAACTTTATTTGCTAAACCCGGCAGATGCTCTAAGTTTTACTTCAATGACCTTTTGCAGCCACCTAAGAATAGTCTTGGAATCTTCACTCCAACCTGCTTTACATCATTGACCTTTGTAAACAAGGATGATCATCGTAAGGTTGTGGCTGGTACCCATGATTACCAGGTAATGATTGTTTTAAGTTAATTGCAGCTGCATTTAGAACTTTCGTAAGGGCTCTCATCTGTTAAACAAGTGTTTTGGTTTCGACTCAGCCTTGAGAGTGGTCTTCTCTACCCATTTATTTACCTTATGTACACCCAAGAAGATAGCCACAAATGTTGATAGGTGATTTTTCTTTCAATACCGAAAAGAATTTCGACCATTCTGAGCCAATAGACAGCAAAGAAAATGTGGCTTCTGCTAGTCGAATCCTATAGTTGAGTTTGGCGGTTGAATCATTATTATTGATAAGCTTACTTTGTGAGCTTATGCATACCAGAAACCAGAATGTTTCTTATGACAGCACTCATTGACAGTTTTTTTGTCATTGTATTTTGCTGAATCAGTATAGACTTATCAACTTGTGAGTGTGTCCTTGTCCTCTAAATATAGTTCTCATCTTTGACAAAAAAGGGTATATTTGTCTGGGGAACTTATCGGCAGCAAGTTACCTGACATACCTGGAAATGTCCTCTATTTTGACCAACTTGTGTTTGTTCGTTCCTGATAGGTTCGCCTCTATGATATATCAGCGCAGAGAAGGCCGGTGTTTTCTGTCAGCTTTAGGGAGACACCTATTAAAGCAGTAGCAGAAGATTTAGACGGAAATACTATATATTTCGGTAATGGAGCTGGCGATCTGGCTTCTATTGACATACGCACAGGTATTGTAAATCTGATTACTTTTTAATATGAAGTTGTACTTTGTACATGATTTTGTTTGTCACAAGTTGGTCTATTGCCCATCTGTTATCATATATGTCTCAGGCAGTCAGGTTTATGAACTTTTGACATGTGTAACTCAGCTCGAACATGTCTGTAATAAGATCTGCATGAATGGTCTGTCCTTTGAGGCATGGTAGTAGGACTTGAGTTAAACCTGGTCATGGATTATTTATGGGTTATGACAGCCCTTGCATTCTTCATCAATTATGACACAAATTGGTCGCTAACTTAAGTTGTTGTCAACATTGGTATCTGATAGATGGGTATTTGATGCTCACATTGTCTCAATCATGTTGTGATGGCACAGGGAAGATACTCGGATGCTTTGTGGGAAAGTGTTCGGGAAGTATCAGATCCATAGTTAGACATCCGGAGCTCTCTATTATAGCATCATGTGGTACGCACATGCATATTCTTTTGTCCAATTGACTATCATAAAGCGCAATTACTCTCTAACTTAGGTTTTGTTTGGCCTAGCTTTGGATGTGTTTTTGTAACCGATAAAGTAGGAGTTAGGCCAAACACTAGGAGGTTTAAAACTGTTTTTAAAAAGTCAAAAACTGATAAATGACCCCAAGTAGAAGTAGTAAATTACTACTACTACTTTTCAAATACAAATAACCTTTTTAATAGAAAAAAAAACAAAAAAAAAAAAATGTATGAAAGTAGTTAGGCCAAACATAGAATTTTATAAGAAAACCGTTTTTACAAAAGGTTGGCCAAACAATAAAAACTTTTCCAAAAAGTAGCTTGTGAATAAATTCCATTTAAAAAAGGAAAAGCTCTTTTGCATAAGCAAGGCCAAGCATCACCTTAAATATCCAAGTCCATTTCTTTCTTGGAAAAGCTGTTCGCTACTTGATGTATCAAGATTTCTTTTTGAAACAGGGTTGGACGGTTACTTGCGCGTTTGGGATATTGAGTCCAGGCAGCTTCTTTCTGCAGTATGTTCTGTTTTGCAGTTACTTCATGTTTGAGGAGCTATGTTTGATTTGTTTTGTCACCTAAGTCCTAAGTTATGCATAAAATTAGCTTAATATCCTGTCTGGATAAGGTTGTGTGTTGTCTCGCTAAGTCCTAGATATTGTTTCACATCTTTGTTGGCAGGTATATTTGAAGCAGCATTTGAACAATGTGGTATTCGATTCAAACTTCTCTGATGAAGGTTAGTTTCTGTGGCCTTTTTTTGTGCAGTTGTATTCTGGGATAGAACATCTCTCGGTTCATGTAATGTACAATCTTCTACCACTCCAAACCATCCATACCCCAAACACAATACAAGTGAGCGAGCAGGGTACCATAATGACTAAAATATTGTAAAATGTGCGCTAGTGCCTATGATTGAAGTATTGTAAAATAAAGATGTGCTGAGTACGGTTGTTTGGCGGCATTTTTTTCGCTTCAAATTTTCAATTTTCAATTTAGGATATTTTATCAAAACATTTTGCTTACCTACATTGAAGAAGTAGTTTGACGTGGATTCGATAAAAGGTTTGGTTTGTTGTGGGTAGGAGGGAGTAAGGTTTGAGCTCACAAGCATAGTCTTACTTGGTAAAGAATTCAATATAATTTTATCTTGGTGAACAGAAGCGCTAATAGCTGCCCCAGATAAAAAAGAAGACGAGGCTCCAGGTAGAACGGAGCAACAATTGCAGAACGAAGATGAAGATGAAGAGGAAGATGAAGATTCTCTTCCGGCTAAGAGGAAAAAAGGTGCAAAGGATAGCCGTGATACTAAGAAAAGAAAATCCAAGAAGAAAGCAAAGAAGACAAAGGCCGAGTCTGATAGTGATGATTAATAATAGTCGGATTCATAATAGTGATGATATCCATGTGTTGAAACATAGAAAGTCTGTGTCCGATAAATTTTGGAGCTAAGATATACTAGTTGTATTTGGAAATGCTGAGGACAAAGGTAGAGGCATAATGGTTAGCTGAAATCTTTGTTTTTTTCTATTTTTGATAAAATAAGAAAACTAGGCGGATTCTAACCTATCCCATCTTTTCGGATGAGCGAGGTAGGTTGAAGCCATCGGCTATCAAACCACCTCGAAAGAGTTGGACATAAATGTCCAATAGAAGCCATAAAATTAACAACTTTGTTAGTTTCGCGAAAACAATGGTTAATAGTTACTTTCTCAAAGAAATGAAGATCTAATTTCACATTTTTGATAATACTTAAAATCTCCCAAGAAATTTATCAAGTACTGCGAATAGAGTTAATAACACATAGATTATCACCCTCAACTATTAGCTTCGAAATTTTCAAATATTTAGCTGCTAAAATTCTTCTTTTCTTTTAATGTTAAGGATTCTGCAATAAGAATGCTATTATATTCACTATTTTGCTCCTAACAAAGCGACTTAATGATCTCTTATACAATATTCTAAAGCAACTTTATTCTCATTTATTTTCGATCCATCTAAATTTAGCTTTGAAAAACCGTTTCTAGATTTTTCTCATCAGATTTCTTCCTTACTAGTAGTGTTTTTCCTGACCCGTCTTTCTCGGGATTGTTGAGATCCTTATGTTATTAAAGATACGTCATTTTTATAACACCATGCATTCCACCAAATAAAAATAATTTTAATGAAATCATTTCTTGGAATTAAATCTTTGAAATAATTGAGTTTCATTAGAAAACGTTGACACGAAATATTATAATTTGCCAAAAAAATCGTTAAAGCTAATAATGTTCATGTCTTGGATAACTGAACCAATCAAAGAACATTTGTAAAAGAAATGATCTTTGTTTTCAATAGGATGGTTGCACAAAACACAATGAGGTGAGACATTAATATGACTTTTAAGAAGCTTACCTTTCGTTGGGAGGCGGTCAACACAAACTTTCCAAAGAAACTTTTTTAACTTTAGAGATATATTCAATTTCCAAACTCAGTGAAATTCACATTTATCAAGACTTTGGTCGCAAATCTTACGCTAACCATGTTGCTGCTTTGGTAAAGAAATTTTCATCCACGCATAACCCTAAAGGAGGATATCTGGAATATCATTATGTGGCAGTGGAATGTTAGTTATCTAATTAACAATATTGCTATTCACTAAATTGGATAATTTACAAACACCCCATTGTTTATCAGAGGTTATGAAATCTTTAACCAAAAGATTAAGATCACGGGTACTATCACCAATATAGATGGTAAGTGAGTGTGAAAAAAACCCAATTATCAGACCATTTAATGTTACTACCATTACCTATCTACCATCTTAGCCCTTTTCTAAAATATAGTCCGAAGACTCACAAGTTTACGCCATGCCAAGAAGAGACTGAATTAGGCTTATGATCAAAGAGTGAACAACTTCTCAAGTATTTTTTAGTTATCACTCTGACTCATATACTTTCCTTATCCATAGGAATTTACATAGAAGCTTCATTTAAGGAGTTTTATTAGCTGCTAAAGAAGATTTTATTCCCAGTCCACCAACCGATTTCGGTAGACAAACTTTATGTCAACCAATCAAATTAGAGGAGCGTTGGGAAGGATTCTTATTTCAGATAAAGTCTATTAATCTTATCTAATCTATTATGGATTGATAAAGGAAAGAAGGAAGCTTTGCATTTGAAATGTTCCCTTCGCGGCTAAATTAGCATTTGTCAGAACTAGTCTATCTACCGGCTTGCGATAATGAATTCGCTTTCCATTTTGATAATTGAGTGCAAAAAGATTGAACAATACTTTCGAACGTATTTTTAGTCACTTTGCTGCCAATTATAGAAAATCCTAAATACTTACTCAAATGAGCTTCCTCGTTCATACGAAAATTCCCCTAAAGTATTCACGAAGAGAACAGTCAACATTTCTAGTGCATTGAAAAATAGATTTGTCAAAATTAACGATATTCGTGCAAAATTTATCTAAAATAGACTTAATGGTTCTACAACTTTGATTAGAGGCTTTAGGGAAAATGATAGTGTCATCCCCAAAAATAAGAAACAGAATTTTCTCCACCCCAGATTGAATTCTAATATCAATATCACTAGAACAAATATCACTATTTTTTTGTAGAGATCATGTTAAAATCTCCGCGCACATAATAAATATATACGGCGAAAGTGGGTCTCCCTGTCGAATACTTTGACTGGGTCTAAAAATGTCTTCCGGTGTTCCGATCCATTCACAAACGTCGAGAAGAAGACAGTTTTTATACATTCCATAATCCAAGAAATCCACTTAGCAATAAAACTCATTTGCTTAAACGTTTCCTCAGTAAAGTTTCATTCTAGTCGGTTGTATGCTTTTTCCATATTAAGTTTAATCGCTATTCAACCTCCTTTGTCTTTTTTACATTTAAATGACTTAGAAAATCTCGTGTTCTAAAACAATATTATCTTGAATGAAGCGATTAGGTGTAAAAGCACCTTGAAAAAGGTGTATAATCTTATACAAGACACTACGAAGACGATTAACAAGGATCTTTGAAATAATTTAATAAATTGTTGAACACAGATTAATAAGGCGTAAGCGTTTTGCTGTTTGAGGATCATAACTTTAGGAATCAACGCTATGAAATTTGCATTTTTAGAAAAAACAGAACATATAGACCCATGAAACTAGTATTGCCAACAACAGTAAGTGGATTATACATACGATGTACTACCACCAATTTTATAGTTCCTGAGCATTATAATAAAGTTTTTGAGTTCATTCACTCAAACATTAAAATAAAAAAATTACAATAAAACTCAAAAACATTACATATAAACTTAGTTAAATTTGAGTTTTGATGGAAAAAAAAATTAAAATCTAACTTATTAAGTTCAATAAACTCAGAAAAAATACACAAGCTAAAAAATAAATAAAGTTTGAGATAATAAGCTCAGAAAAAATACATACATACTCAAAAACAAGTAAAATCTGAGTTAATACATCCGATGTATGTTTCTTTATCTTGCCAATATTTTTTGACCAGTTTGCTGAAGTCATTTCGAAGAGTCACATAAGTTCAAAACGAAAAGGAGGGGCTTTCTTATGAATTTAGTCATGAAATTGTGATTTATTCTTGTAGTAATTTGGATATATATTAATCTAATTAGGGGATGCTAATGCTCTATTAAGAATTTCAAAAACATTATTAGACCACATTTCTTTTTCCTCAAAGTAAAAAAATTATCGGAGAATGGGAGATCTATAGAATTGGTATTATTAAGAAATTTGTGGAAGAAAACGCCCAAAGGCATCATCAATTAATAACCGATCAAACACAACAGCAGCATTCGCAGAAAGCGGGTAAACCATCTGCCCAAGTAACTCTACTAGTAATTATAGGGACAGGATGTGCTAAAGCATGAGCTACACAATTATTAATGCGATTTGTATGCGACCAAACAATTGACTGAAAAATACGACTCAAAGCGATAATGTCCTCAATGACCAACGAGAAGATACTTCTTCCTTGCTTCTGCTTCTTGACCGCATCAATCACAACCAAGCTATCGCTTTCCATCTCTACACTGTAACACCCCCATACACCAATGTGCCTTACCAAGACCACCTTAGCATATAGAGATGTTACCATCTCGGTTACCTGAGACATAGTATATCACAAGAGACCATTAAGAAACAACATTAAAAGATTAAGGTTTAAAGTGATACATATCCAAATCCAAAAATTCTCAAAGTGAGGTACAACCGTCTCAAAACCAAAATACTGAAACCAAAACTATCATAAGACACCGCGGAAGATTAGCTATAAGATTCAGTGGTGACTCCATCCCAAGGAACCCTCGAGCTACCCAAGTCATACATGCTAATCAACTGCTCACCATTCCCCAATGGATCACCACAATTTTCAAAACACATAAATGAGGTCAGTTACTGCATAACAAGATACAACAATACAGTACAATACATCGTCACATTCTTCCAACTCCACAATTTCTCCAAACACCTGACTACACAAGTGTAGTCCTGCCGAATTACCCGTCGCAACAGATAATCTACTCCGCCAGTGGGGACCGCAGTCTTGCCACCTAAGCCACGCTGAAAACCGTAGAGCGCAAAGCCCATTGAACCTTAATGTGCACATCCCCCATATGACAGGAACCATAAGGGGCGAACAAGGGCGTAAAGCCATTTCCGAAAATGACTCCACTCAGCCGAGGGCGCACCTCGCGAACCATATACAATACAACAACCACAATTAATAACCATGCCAATACAGGAAAACCAATCATTATCTCAATCATGCTCATACATCACATCGTCACAACTACTTATAAAGTAACTGAGTAAGGAAAACCCTACCTGAAATGAAAGTCACAACGCTAGCGCAAGCAGATCATAATTTCTCTTCTACAAAGGCACCTCCTATACAAACAAACATTCAATTACAATTTACACAATAA
>VHZZ01007676.1:30259-53386 GCA_009801015.1 Silene noctiflora
TCATTCTATCATCATGTTTATGCTTGTTAAGATGTTTGACACCCTCTATGACATGTTTACCATGATGATGTGTGAGTAGTCCTCTAGCTAGGGTTTGATAACCTGTCGTTTGGGATTCAACCTATACTTGCTACTTGCTAGTTAGTTGAGTATAAATATTTGTTTGATAGCCTTAGCGACTAAGGTCTTCTATCAGTTGTTATGCTGAGTACTAGGATTATCATCACTAAAAACTAAATCTTGTTGGTCATGTTGGTTTATTTCATTGTTTGCAGTACCTTGCTTGCTTCTTTGATTATGCTCTAATTCCCTTTGATTATCAAAATGCTATTGAGAGGGTATATGCTGATATACATACACTCTTGTTAGGCTTGAGTTGTTGACTATGTTACTTAGCTGATACATGATCACTTGAACACGAGAGTGAATTTGTGAACCTTGATTGAATTTAGAGAGGAAACTCATGTCCAATTATTTTACACTCTAAAATCCGATAAATAAGTCGGCTATAAATAGGTGTATTTATCTCGTGCTTAATTCTAGTTTATTTATGCTAACCATTGTTCTCTTCTCCAACATTCCGTTGTTACATTAAACTAGAAATAAAGTGAAACTGATTCCGAAATGATCTAACTAGCTATGGTGAGAAGTTGTGTGAATTCTGATTGTATTTTGTTTAATTACCGCATACGCCAATAGCTTTAATGCTCCATTGGAGTTAAACTCTAATGCTTGTTTGTCATGTATTGATGCATTAAGGAAGAAAGATTCAATTGTGTGACTATACTACCGTCAATTCATCACTTTCTAATTGCATGCCCTGCACAATTTAATTAAGTTTGTCTTTGCTATGAGATACGACCTTTTATAATTCTTGTATTCAATTTATGACAGGTTGGTATTTGATTATTCTTGTCTGTTTCTACTCTTCCCATGTATCTTGGAGACTTTCACGACCTCGACATGTCCGCTTCCATTAAGGTAGCTTTTGTTGTCGAAACCCTAATTTTATTTTTCTGCTTTTTTTTAATAACCGTAGAAATATGGGTTGCTTTCAATTAATACGCTTCTTACTGTATGAGGTATGTGCAACATAAAAACTAGTTACTCGATTGCTAGAGGGAATAACAATCTTCTTTAGTTTAGTATGTCCTAGTGTTTAATTATTGTTACTTTTGTCTTGTGTATCTTATGCTTGATTTCTTTCATTTCTCTAATATTGTGAATTTCGATCTCAGGATGTGATATTGAATTAGGTGACCTGCTATTTAGAGACGGTCTAACTGTAATGTGGCTGAATTTTACGCTCTTGATCCTAATCCTAATTATGTCAAGAAATTGATGTGAATCATTCTGGGAGGTTAGCTTTGTTAAAACTTGCAAAAATTCTCCTTAGAGCGAATTGCGTTATTCGCTTATTACTTCATACTTGATCTCCTCTTGTAATTAACTCCTCAAAATGCTGTCGATTTCTCTACGGTTTACTGGGTTTCTGTAAAGATTTGTGTGAAATTGCTCATCTTGAAATAAGTCTGAAAACTTTAAACATTTTGTGAATTGAGGTTTCTTTTCTTATGTAACTTGTATCCTTTGTATACCTGGGTTTTAAAGTGGCTTTCTTTTGTTTAGGTAAGAAAATGGTGACCTAAGTTATTTGATTGTGTGCAATTGGTTTTATTTTGTCATTGGATTTGCATCTAGATTAGCCTTTTTCGGGGGGTTTGTTTTGTAAGTTGTATACTAATTGAGGTTTTAATTCGACCTGTCAGACTCAAGCCCTCTTCTTCGTTGATAAGAGATGCAAGCTTCCGGATTAATTAAATATTCGCCCAATTTGGTAAGCCACTCTTCATCTTTGTTGTTGATTGGGTGATGAGTTAGTTGCTTACATCAAATGAGCAAAGAAGGTTTTGAAACAGTGTCACATGTCACAACATTGGCAAACTTATTCTTTGCCACTAAGCCAGGGATAGATTTATTTGATGAGTAGTTATTTAAAAAAGGTAAACATTATGCTTGTTAATTTAGGTTCAGCTTCGAATGTCGACATCAAATTTGTTTGTATACAAGAGATGAGAGCACTAAAGTGGGTCAATTTCTTCGACCTTGTATCGAAAGTAAGCTTATTCATGTATATTTTTTGCTTGTTGTATGCTTATATAGTTAATTATATCTCTCATATATCAGTCATATATTTCAACATTGAGATGTGAATTTTGTAGAAACTTTTTTAGGTGTGCATTGCAAACTTTTATAGGAGTTATTCTTTTGTTTTTGGCGATCACATTTAAAGACTTCAATTGCTCATTGTCATAACTTATCACCTTGTCATAGTGCTTCAATTTTTTTATTAAAGGTGTCTATATAGTCGTATAAAACAAAATGAGGTGTATCATGTGATTGCATTGAGTAAAGAATAATATTTTTCGCAATAATTTTGTTGTACAACTGCTCTTTTCTAGGATGTGATCTAGTTAATCTTTCATCTAAGGACTGACCATAATGTGTGCATCCGATGATTCATAAAGCTAAACTCGTTATACCGATTTCAACTTATTATCTTCTTTCTTATTGTTGCCTCATATCATCTTATTTATTTTGCTATGACAACACATTATCTAAAGGAATACCTACTAGAGCGTACCTTTGTATTGAGTAAAGCAAGGACGGAGTGGCAGCCATTTTATTCAAGTACAAAGCTTATGGCGAGAGTTAACTTTCAGGTAAGGAAGTACCACCATTGAACAAATGAGTTTGGATATGGCAAAATGAAGTGAAAGAGGTAGAGGTAGAAGCTCGGATGCTGATAAATGGGACATTTCGCATGTCGGGTGGTATACTTATAAAGCGTGGGTGCTCTCAGGTCGACGGAATTATCTTATGTATAACAGATTTTTTGATAATTGACTTTGGATAACTCAGTTAATTGTATAAAGATATTTGATGTTAAATATGGAATTATTTAGAATTTGTGTTCTTGTGGGCAACAATGGCGTAATATATATATATATATATATATATATATATATATATATATATATATATATATATATATATATATAATAATAATAATAAAAATAAACATCATATTTTTATAAAAGCTCGATGTCTATGTTTTAAATAGACATTATATTTTTTATATATCTGATGTCTATGATACGGAATGAACATCGGTCTTTTCAAAAATCTGATGTCTAATAGACATATAGACATCGGAGTTTTCGAAAACTCTGATGTCTATTAATTAATAGACATCAGACTTAAGTCTGATATCTATTTGTCTATAATGGACATAACTCAACTTAACATCGGTTGTGAATCTGATGTCTATTGCTTGAAAAGTCCAATGTCTATTCACTGTTTTGCAGTAGTGAAAACCCATTATTATTACTCACTAATTACCCATATTACACATACTAATTACTAATTAATTACCCATACAAAAGTTAGGGTTATAAAACACTACAAAAGGATAGATCTTACTTACTTAGATGAAAGGAAGGAAGGGTAAGGTGAAAAATCCTCTAAAGCAAGCTTGAATCTCATGGAGAAGGTATTTGAGAGGTTTTAGAGAGAAGGGAGAGAGTTTAGAGAGATAGTGAAGAAGATAAAAATGAATTAGGTTTAGGTGTTGAAATTAGGATTTATCGGGTACTGCACAGTGTCACTCGGTCGAGTGACTCGGTCTACTCGGTCGGGTGACACTTACTCGGTCCACTGTAGACTCACTAGGTCTAGTCTAAGTTCTACTTGGTCTAGTTTAAGGCGATACTTTAGTCTCGGGTGGTTCCTTATCAAGTCTGATGGCCCTCTCACGCATCCCAATGTTCTCGTACGGATCCCAAAATATCCGGGTATTACAACAAGTCTCCTTACATAAGAGCGTTTTTCAGCACCAAGGCTCATAGTTCTGTTTACCATCCTCTCAACTAGGAAATTAAATTATTTTTTAGTTAACATGCCTGCTTGTATAGGAACTCCAAGATATCTGAATGGCATAGATCCTTCCACAAAGCATGTTGCCTACTCAATATCTGCTTTCAAAGTTGAGGAAACTTCATTGTAGTACACTTCTGATTTAGAATTGTTCATGGTCAGGCTAGAAGCCTTAGAAAATGAGGAGAAGGCTCTAGTTAGAAGCATTATTGATTTTGTATTGCCTTTACAGATCATCAATAAGTCATCAGCAAACATAAGATGGTTGAGTTTTGTCCCGTTGCAAAGAGGGTAGTATTAAAAAGTCCATCTTGCAGTAGCATAATTGATCATCCTAGTGAGATAGTCCATACACATAGTAAAGATAGGGGGATACGGTCTCCCTGTCTGAGACCTTTCTTCCTTTTAAAATAACCAAAGGTGCTTCTATTTAGGCATAAGGAGAAGGAGGTGGACTTCACACAAGTCATGACTATCTTAGAAAATTGTTCAAGAAATCCAAGAGAGTTTAATAATTGTTCTACAAACTCCTATTCAACAGTATCATAGGCCTTCTGTAAGGTCTATTTTAAAGAGGCATTTGGGTGACACCGTTGTTCTGTTATACAACTTGGCAATATCTTGACAAATTAGCACATTCTTAATGATAGACATGCCTTTAATAAAAGCACCTTGATTCTCACTAATTAAATAAGGTAAAACCAAGGATAATATGTTATACAGTAACTTAGAAATTACCTTATAAATCATATTGTAACAAACAATTGGTCTAAATTGTTTGACTGAAGTTGGCCTCTCACATTTTGGGATTAGGGTGATGTTAGTAGCATTTAGTTGAGTGAGCAACTGACCTGTACTAAAGAAATCCTTGATTACATCATAGATCTCATCACCAGCTATATCCCAACTTTCTTTGAAGAATGCACTTGTATACCCATTAGGCCCTAGAGATTTATTAATTGGATTAGCAAAAGAAGATTTGTTTAATCTTCTCATTAGTGATGGAAGAACTCAACAACTAAATATGTTCTTAACTACAACATTTCCCTGTAGTATTGAACTGATTTCTCACTTTTTCAGTAGGTTTCCTGCTGCCCAAAAGATGTTGATAATAATCCAGAAATGCCTCTTGAATACTTTGGCTATCATTACAAATATTACCATATTGATCTTCATTTTGTATTACTTTATTCATATATCATCGTTTTCTGATGGCTCTATGGAAGTAGGCAGTATTGCTACCATCTTCTTCTAGACATTGGATTTTTGGTTTTTGTTTCAAGAAGCTATTTCTGGCTACTAGTAGCCCTTTCAGAGCCTCTGAAATATCTGATTCGTTATTGATGATAGCAGCATTCTAAAGGTCCTGTTCTGTTTGCAGCTGAATTGCCTGCAATTCCTTCTTAGTAATACTGGTAGTATTCTCAATATCAGCAAAGTACTCCTTATTGAGCTCTTTTAGTTTTGGCTTCAAAGCTTTTAACTTTTGTATGACTATAACATTTTATGCCCAAATTAACGTTTTTGCCATTCCTCCTACACCCTAGTGATAAAAGATGGGGCCTTTCCCAACATATTAAAGAACTTGAAGCTGACTCTTCTTTTAGTCACCAATTTAGTATCACTAACAGTATAAGGACAATGACCAAATAACCCAGCGGGGTGAAAATGGGCCATCATATCAGGAAATTGAGGGAGCCACTCCTGATTGACAAGGAATCTGTCCAGTCTACCATAAGCCCTAGTTTGAGGATCTTATTTATTGGTCCAAGTGTAATAGGCTCCAGTAGCAGGCATATTAGTCACTACACAGTGTGCAATATAGTCAATAAATGCATCCATATCAAATTTCTTAGTATTCCCCAAGTCTCTTATTAGGGTTAATCACAGTGTTGAAATATCATGCAAGAGCCCAAGTCCCCTGGCATTGATTGTTAATCATCTCAAGTTTAGACCATAAATCTCTTCTATCAGCACCCTCATTGTAGGCATATATCATAGTAAGATATAACCGCTTCTAGGTGATTATTGATATAATACTCGTGTGGATAAATTGAGCATCATATTGAAGAACCATAACATCAAACAAGCTGAGCTTCCAAAGAATCCAAACTCTGCCTCCTTTATGGTATCTAGAATTAGTAGTGACACTCCAACCCTCCAGTATAATATTAGATATGTTACTCACATTTGCTTCATTTATTTTGGTTTCAATAAGACCAAAAAGTCCCACATATTTATTATGAATAAACCACTTAAAATTAATCTATTTATTTGCACTATTCAGCCCGAACATTCCAAAAGCCAATAGTATTCATGTAAACCACGAGATTTAGGGTTACCATTTTGACTAGTACCAGCCTTGAAGTCACATTTCCAGTATCAGCATCCTTAGGGCAGGATAAGAATAGCCACTAACCTGTTTCATATGAGTGGAGACAGGTGTAAGATGCCCATCTTTCTCAACAGTTGGCTTCTTATTACTAACAGGCTGCACTAGGGGTTTATTTGCAACAAGCTTTCATACCTTCTATGTAAGAACTTGTCTCGTGACAGTCTGAGCACCAGCTCTATAGTTAATCTGTTCATGGTCAATCCCTTTGCATTTGGATGAAATAGACAATTTTCATTCATATTCAACAACCAATGAACCACTTTACCAGTTTCATCCAAAAATTTTACCTTATTAGGGAATTTTTGGCCGATTGTAACTTCAATCATTACCCTAACAAATCCTAGTCTAGTTTTCTCTATAGTAGCTTGATCAGCTTTTGACATTTGCCGAGTATCCTTGCAATTGTGAGAAGGCATTTGCCCCAAAACTTCAAAGGCAGAGCATGTATTCTAACCCAAGCAGGGACATTCTTAACATCCTCCTTTGTTATTTCTACTTCATCATCCCAAGGCCTAATAATCAATGGCTTATTATCAAACATGAAGTGCCATGCTTAAAGTATGGCCTTGCTATCCTTGCTCTCCTTAAATCTCATAAAGAAAATCCCATTTGGCATAAATGAAACTATATCAATATTATGTATCTGCCACACATGATGAATAAAACCATTCAACACCTCCCATAGAGGGTTTGCTCCCAAAACAATGCAATACATTGCATTGTTCCAGTAGTTGATCTTCTCCTTAATATCCTCTGTTGTAAATTAAATAAGATCATCTGTTGTATCATCATCGTCCTTTATTGTACCTGCAAAGACAAAGAGAAAAGTCGATAGAGACCGAAGATCTTTTCTTCGTAAGAAAACTGGTTTCAGTCACACGACTTCGACGGTAGGAATAAGCCATCTTCCGTCTACAATTCATGTACTTGTTGTTCTTGTTATCCCTGACCGCAACAAATTGGAACTGAAAAGCAGAAACCTTGCTAACTTGAACGGAGTCCGATGATACCCGCCTCGTTTTAGCAATTCGTAAAACAACCTCCTCCTCTTGAACCATGTTGTCTAATTGGGGCTTCATATCTACCTAGGTGATGACCTCCTCCTGAACCAACTCATGCTTGACATTAACTGGCGTAAAAGGATTCTCCGGCAAAAGAGAAGCGATGGGAACTTCTGCTGTCCCATAAATTTCTTTATGGGGAGTTCCCGTCTGGATAGTTTTAGGGGTGAGGATACGGACCCTCTAATAAGACATGGACCTTGGGTGGTAGAATCCCAAACTTTTGCCATGTAATAAGTTTGTATAATCTTGAGATGATAGATTTAATTTATTGTGATGTCTCTTCTAGCTAGTGAAATGAATTTGAGATGGTTTTGGGCTTTATGAGGAGGATGAATTAGAGATATCTGAATCATTCAAGGCTTCACACGGCGCACTGCTACTCTCAGAATCCATATGCATATCGGGTGAAAAAGGAGGAATAACTTGAGTTGCTAAGAGAGTCAAATTTGGAACATTCTCGTTTGCCATTTGAGTTGATAGAGATACGGTCAACCACCACTTGAAACTCTTGAGAAATAACTTTGTTATGAGGATTAATTTTGAGAGAACATTCAAAATCCGGCCTTCTGAAGGAAGTTCAAATGTTTAAAAGCTAACCCCCTACGATACAGAGCTTTAACGTTTGAAGGATCGACATACAAAATCAAAGTGCAATACCGGCAAACTTGCTCATAATCGGGAGTCTTCAGATCACAAGCTGTCAAATTCAAAAAGATGGAGATGGCAAGAGAAGTTGCAGAAGGCTCGTCGTACCTAGCAGGGGTACCCATGAGCAGAAGAAATTTAAGGGCAAGTTTATAATTAAAGTATGCTAGAGGCGGAACACCCATTTTAAAGAAAGTGTTCCCCTTATCCTTGAGGACGCCGACACTTTGAACCGAAGGCGGGCCACATTCCAAAACGGTCTGATCCAGGAGTTCATCCATCTCGGGACGATCATCCCCACAAAACATGTCCCGAAGACCTGCTAAAATTAACTGATATGCCATAACCGAAAACGAGGAAAGTGAATAAAAAAATATAAATAAATAAATAAACTTAAAAAGCGAGAAAGATAAAACTTAAGGAAGAAGGAAAAAAGAAAAGCTTAAGGACGAAGAAATCTAGAAAACATAAAGAGGAAGGAAATAGGAAACTTAGCAAAGAGGTAAAGAAGAAGGAGAATGAAAGACTGCTACAACCATTCCATCCACCACAACACCCACCCAAAACGAAACCCCTCCGCCTAACATAACCATGAAGAAGACATCCGAATAAGCCACAAGTGAAAACTATGAAAACCACCAAACATAGACCACACCCACAAAAGATTCAAGATTAGAACAATCGCTTCAACCGCCCCCATCCTTTACTCTTATCCACCACTTACAAACCACCCAAAGCCGCCACAAGGAACACCCAGAGCAAGCGTCAAACCATCTTCAAACACTCCCACTGGATCACAAACGATAAAAATTACAGCATATTCGGGTGCCAAGAATCTAAAAGTTCCAGCGAACCTAGTGACAATAGATTGTTTTCCCTTATCAGGAGCAAGTTTCACCAGCCCAAAATCACCATTTTGAACCATACGTAAATTGAGTAACACTCGGTCCAGTTCTCAATAAACTCGAGTTTATTTCCCTTATGCATAAAATTTAAGAAAACACACTATTTCACCATATAATTAAATTTGTACCAAACAAACACATTACTCTATCATACAATTAAATTTGCACAATACAAACACTTACAAAAAATAAAAATAGAGAAGTTATTGTGAATTGACGGAAAAGGAGATAGGGAGCAGGGAAGTTTATTCAGAATTGGAGAGGAAAACGAACATACATCAGATGTACTACCTCAAATTTTATTTGTTTTTGAGCATATGTATATTTTTTTTCTTAGCTTATTGCCTCAAGCTTTATTTGGTTTTGAGCATGTGTATTTTTTCTGAGTTTACTAAGGTTTATAAGTTAGATTTTAATTTTTTTTCCCGTCAAAACTCAAAGTTAACTAAGGTATGTAATGTTTTTGAGTTTTATTATAATTTTTTTAGCTTAATGCTTAAGTGAATGAACTCGGAAACATTATAGTAAAACTTATAATTTTTAAAACAAAACTCAAAAACTTTATTATAATGTTCTGAGACTATATAATTTGTGGTAGTACATCGGATGTATGATCTACTTACTGATGTATAATGGAGGGGTTTGGTTGGAGTTTTAAGAAAATGAATAAAAGATAATTTTTGTTTATTTATCCTTTTTAATTATTCTAATTTTTCTTTTTATCAACTCAATAACCATAGTCACACTGAAACGATAAACCCTAGAGAAACCCTATGCAGACAATTTTTAGGGCAAATTTCTTCTTGATTTTTTCATCATGGCACATAATTCTTCTAGCAAAACTAAGAGCAACATTCTAGTAGACTGGCTATGGTGAATTCTAGAAGTTGAAATCGTAAGGAGGCACAAACGACAGGACCATCAGAAGATAACATTGTTTGAACAAAACCCATACAGGAAGTGGTTGGCATTCCTGGATTGTCTTTTGATGATGATGAGGAAGGGGATATGGTTGAGAATAATCTCTAGATTACGAAAAAGCGTAGAAAGAATATACCACCAAGGAAATTGCAGCAGTTAAGAGGGCTAAAAGAAAGGGGACATATCTTCTCCATTTCGACGAATTTTATCATCCTCCTTTTAAGAAGAGTCGTCTTACTTTTTCCGTCTCATACTCATGTAACGTTAGTTCGGTTAGTTGGTTTTCTAGTAGTTTACAGAACTCCGGTAGCCCGGGGTTTATACTGTAACTAGTTCTTTTATTTTAATCACAGTTTATCGTTGTAAAAAAAAATGACAGCGATTAGGAGAAGCAAGAATTCACCGCAGTATCAGATAGACTGCCCACTTTTGTTTTTGTTTTTAGAAAGAGTTGACTACTACTACTACTACTACACTACTTCCTTTTTACCTGTTGAGCCCACCATTGGAGTTACATAAAAAAAAATGATGGAAAGAGCAAATTCCTGGTCACATTTGTTGAAAAATAAAATAAACGCACAAGGCCATCAAAGCATCAACTCTACTTGTCTCTTTTGTCCCACCAACCAACCCTTTCTCTGTCAATCAATATTATTGCCATTTTGCTTACACATTTCTCCTTTTTCTTTCTTCTTATCTCAACTTCTCCACTCAAATATAATCTGTGTTTAGTTAAACAAATAAGGGAAAAAGAGGTTTTATTATTATCCCCCCTAAAGGCTAAAGCTCATATTTGTAATCTATAATCAATATATGGCTCTTTTAGTCTTCTGCTTATTAGCTGCTGTTTTCTTCAGCTTTACTACAAAGACAGGTGCTCAATACTGTCTTTGTAAACCGGGTTCACAAACTCCAGATCCATATGAGAAGGTGATTAATTATGCATGTGGTAATGGAGCTAATTGTGGACCAATTCAACCAAATGGGTTATGTTACCAAGCTAATAATATTCAAGCTATTTGTAGTTATGCTGCTAATAGTTATTACCAAAATCAAAAATCACTCGGTGCTACATGTGATTTTGGTGGTGTTGCTGCTATTTCTACCACCCTCCCTTCCGGTATAATAATATCCGACTTGCTTTCAGTATAATAATATTTACTTGTTAATTCTCATCCTTTCGCTCTTCATTTTGTAGATGTACCATCAGGATGCACCTATCCTACAACTTCAGGCCCTGCAGGGTATATATAACTTAGTATTCATTTCTGTTGATTACATAACATGCATGGAGCATGTATATCTTTGCTTACTACCGTAACAGATACAAACTCTTGGTACTCCCTATTTATTTATACTCTTACATTACATAAATACTTTTAAATTACCGAGTTAAATTAAATTAGGGAGATCCAGAATGTAAAATACATACGGAGTACTATAGCACGTTTCATTGATTTGGTGTTGATAATTAGGTTTGTTGGCATGAGGCTGCCTAGTGAGCTGTCAAGATGCTAAAGTATCATTATTAGTACTACCTACTAGTTTGGTGTCTGTTACTTGTCTACTCATTTACCATGTCTTTTTTCTTGCTGCACCATCTTATATCTTCTGTAACTACATCTTCTTTTACTCCTTCCTACCTTATCTATACTTCTAAGTATTCATTAATTGTTTCTTACCATAAACTTGGTTGACTGCTATGTACTTGTCATGAAGTTACTGTCACCTATTATCCATTCATTGCTGGGCAGCTAGGGTAGTATCTTTGATAGTGGTTAAGCCCCTCTAGCTACCTTGATAATTACTGCCTTGCTCGACTACTTCAATCGTATAAGTTGTTCATCAGGTCATGTATTACGCCATTTCTTGTCCATGTTTACTTATTGTTTCAGGGGTTGGAGTTTTCGAACGGTAAATAATCTTTGTATTATGTTCCTTTTTTTGACAATGAAATGGATTGTCTTCTTATAGTAGATGGATTGTCACAATTTAATTAATGATCGAGTGTTGTTTGAATTCGCTACATTTTCCAACCTGCAGCCCAGTATCAAACAGTACTGGCATACCAACTTCACCTCCCGGAGGCATTAACACGCCTCCAGGTGGCATGAACACACCTCCAGGTGGCATGAACACTGGCCCAGGAATGACGAGTCCACCTGGCATCTTCAGCCCAACTAGCTTTGGTCCAACTGGCAGCTTTGGTGATCCAAGTTTAAGTGGTGCCACGTCTCTTCTGCAAATGTCAAGCTACATTCTATCGCTTTCTCTAACCTTCTTTGCAGGCTTATTGATTGTATGGGGTTAGAAGAGTTGTCATATAATCTACAATCTCGATATTGATGGGGTCAAGCTCAAGGATGAGATTTTGCCGGAACGAAGGATATGATGTGGTTAGACATTTTACATGCCTAACCCCTATGCCTCACTTGAGTATGTTTTTGTTTTTCACCTTTGTTTGTTTGTTTGTTTTTTTTTTTTTTTTTTTTTTTTTTTTTTTCCGGGTTTATTGGGTCTTTGTTATGGGAAAAATTGAGCATCTGATTCCAGTTTGAGTGCTGAGAAAAGCATTCAAAGAGGGATTGAAAGTGGGGATGAAGTGATGAACAATCCTTATCTTCCTTCGTAGATGCTCCACCTTTTCCACTTGAATCATATGTTTCCTTTGTACATCTAAAGCTTAGTTAGGTAGCCTGGAGATTTTAGATGTAGTTGTACTATTATTTGTATAATGCTGCTACAACAATAATACTCGTCTACTCTATTTGTTTCGAATCGTTTTTCAATTATTGACAACTTTTGGCATCTAAGTGGTTCCGTGCATTTTCTACCTTGTGTCTATTGTGTGTTCAAATTCAACTTTATGGTCATGGACCTTCCTTGTATTAACAATGTTTAATATACTAATACTAGGGTAGCTATGCACAATAATTTTTGGATTGTGCGTAAGTGATAATTAACTCCCTTGCAAGGTTTCTCTAAATTTGATTATTTCAATTAATTTGGATCTGAAGAGAAGAAAACCCTCTGGTTGAAGATCCTTATAACTTCCCTAGGATTTGAATTTGTGCCATCTCCCTACTTCACAAGAGTCAATAATGGCTTCTTCCATATTTTACTCGAGTGTTTTTTGACAGTGAATTTGTCGAAAAGTCCTGGAAAATGGATGATTGTGATAGCTAGTTTAAGAAAAACGATGGCTCACATGGAGAAATATGGTAGCATTTAGTCCATTGAAGAGTGCCAAATTGCTAACTAGTTATATGTTCAAAGCAGCCCATGTGACGAGTTTGGCTGGGGCCATCTATTTTTTGAAGGGAGAAGAGGGTAAGATACAATAGTCGAGGCCAGTAAGGGCGCTCGCGCCCACTGAAAATAGAGAAGTCCGAATTGTTTAGTAAATTTTCGAACACTTTCCAGATTTCCCTTACAAAATTACTCGTTTGTTCCCGCTGAATTTTTTCACCCTCGCCTCCCTAATGGAAAATCGGCCTCCGCCACTAGAAAGATTTACGATATTGTTTTTTTGTACTAATATGATTCAATATGTGTCCACCGTTTGATAAATTACAAATTCAAGCTTGTGATTCTCATGAGTCACAACTGTGGGAGATGACAAAACGAGCTGAGGGGTGATCTGCTCGAGCTCAACATGGACATGGGCATGGACATAGGTGTGCTGTGCTCGATCTCGACTCTAGCGGATTAGCTCAAGCTCGGCCCGCGGCTTGTGTTGAGCTTAGTTCGTGGCTCGTGTCGAGCTCGACTCGTGTGTTGAGTTCGGCTCGAAGGTTGAGTTAGCTTGTACCTTGTTTAGACGATTTTTTTTTATGATTTGTAAAAGTACAGTAAATTAACGTGTAACAAACACGTCTTATATTATTATGCAAAAAGGGTGAAAAAATCGAACTACAAATATTAAATGATCATGCATTCACATACCGTAACCACACAAATTCTCATTTGTGACATGCACTATCCGTCACAAGGGAGAGACGGAGCGGATACATGTCATATTCTGTCAATATGGATACTAGTGGGCCATTTGCGTGTTTGTTTATTATTTATAGGATTTGTAGGGAGTCTATATAATATTATTTTAATGTGTAAGGACAAGAGCATTAAATGCTAATTTGACTTAAGTTCATATATTTTCTCATAATAACGTCCATATTGCTCCAAAGAGCCGTTGTCATATATCACATTCACATTGACATATTCCCTCTACCAATCTTCTCCTTATTTAGCTTATTTGATTGCTGTACATTAGGGTGTATATTATGTCTTTATTCTTTCCGCAAATAAGTGTATCAAAGGATTGTATATAAACTCATGTAAACCCTTGAAGCTGGACAGAATAACACAATCATTCATTCTTTCTCACATTGCGTCGAATTAATATGGTATCGAGCTAGGATTATATCGAAGCCTCTGCTTTTTTTTTTCGAAACATCGAATACACTCACAATGACTACGTCTGATTCCTCTAAAATCACCGACTCCACAAAACCACCATCGTACTCTTATGTTCACGTTGAACATCCGGGTACCAGTATCACTCCGGTTGTCTTCAATGGCAACAACTACGACGAATGGTCACGGTCGTTTCATCTTGCCCTAATGGCCAAAGGCAAACTCGGGTACATTGACGGTACCATCACCAAACCGGCCACCACGGAGGCCACTTTCGAGCTCTGGCGCGCCAGCAATGCGTTAGTCACAGCATGGATCTTTAACACCATTGAACCGAGCTTACGCAAATCAATCTCCCTCCGTGCTGAGGCCAAACAGGTATGGGTCGATATCAAAAAATTGTTTCTGTCAAAACAACGAAGCGCGTATTTACCAATTGCAGGCTGAACTTCTCGCATGCCGTCAAGGCCCAACTGAATCTCTCATGGCTTATTATGGGCGGATGACGACAATTTGGGACGATATACTGGAACATGATGCTCTTCCCTCATGCTCCTGCAATCCGTGTGCTTGCGATTGGTTGCGCATTATCAATGACCGTCGGGAAAGACGTCGGGTACGTGATTTTTTGATTGGCCTTGATGATCGCTTCGCCAATACTCGTTCTCAAATCCTTTTTATTACTCCTCTTCCCCCTTTAGATCTTATTTATAATCGACTTTTACAAGATGAGGGTGTTCGGAATTTGTCCCTTCCCAAAACCGCTGATTCCACACCCGACACCATGGCATTTGCTGCTCGTGTTCATCACCGTCCTCGTTCTCAAGGGGGTGGGGGGCGTGATTCCAAAGGTGATACCAAATATGATAAACCCGAAACTGGTCCTTTGACTCGCCCTCATTGTAATGCTTGTAACCGAGATGGTCATACCATCAGTACTTGTTTTAGGGTCACCGGAAAATTTCCCGAGTGGTGGGGGGACAGACCACGTGACCGTATCTATCTCACTCAGGATACTCATGACTCGACCAAAGCCATCTTAGTCCCGGACTCCAGGGGACGAGGGGGGACACAACGTGGGAATAATCATACCGGTGCTCGCGCTAACGCTATGGCAGGGAGTGGTTCATCATCTAGCCATGGCGTGATCATCAATGAATTCAACACTATTGATTTTAATGCTCTGACACCGGCTGAAGTAAGTGAGCTGTCCCAACTATGGCAATCCCGCAACTCCGTCCCACGCACCAGTGAGCGCCTTTCTGGTAATATCCCCTCCTTATCTTGGATTATTGATACGGGGGCTTCCCATCATATGTCGGGATGCTACTCCCAATTTTCGAATATACGACGTATTGACCCATGTTCTGTGGGGCTACCGAACGGTGACATAACAATAGCCACCCAATGTGGTGATATCGTTATAACATCGCAACTTGTTTTAAAAGATGTTTTATTTGCTTCCTCACTAACATGTAATCTAATTTCAGTCTCTTGTCTTCTACGTGATGATACCCTCTCCATTCAGTTTACTCACAAATGTTGTCTTATTCAGGACCGTGCCTCGAGGACGGTGATTGGTGCGGATGAGCAACGTGACGGCCTCTACTACCTTGTGGGTGTACGTAATCACGAAGCAAAGGCCCACTCCGTCGCGACTCTTGATCAGGTGGAGCTTTGGCATCGAAGGTTGGGTCACCCATCTACCCATATTTTTCCTTATTTACCTTTTATTAATAAGTCGTCTCGACACGTTAGTAATTTTGAAAGCAAGACTTGTGATGTTTGTTTGCGTTCGAAACAAACCCGAGAACATTTCCCTTTAAGCTCAAGTAGAGCAAATGCTATTTTTGATTTGATACATTGCGACCTTTGGGGACCATATAGCCCTAATGGCTCTTGTGGATCCTCCTATTTCCTTACTATTGTTGACGATTTTTCACGCTCTACTTGGGTGTATTTACTTCGTCATAAAAGCGATACTTCTCAAACTTTACTTAATTTTTTTCCTATGATTGACCGACAATTCAACAAACAAATTAAAATACTGCGTAGTGACAACGGCACCGAACTACGACCTCTTTTCTCTTATTTTACTAATCATGGAATTTTACATCAAACCTCTAATGTTGACACCCCTCAACAAAATGGTAGAGTTGAACGAAAACACCGTCATATCCTTAATGTTGCACGAGCTCTTTTATTCCAGGCCCATTTACCGATATTTTTCTGGGGGGAATGCGTCTTAGCTGCAGTACATCTTATAAACCGTACCCCCACCAAAATCCTCAACGGGAAAACCCCCTTCGAAATTCTCTTTAACAAAGTCCCGACTATGACTCATATCCGGACATTCGGCTGTCTTTGATGTCAAAACCTTCAATCGAGCCCGTGATAAGTTTGCCCCTCGTAGTCGCAAATGAATCTTCATTGGGTACCCATTTGGCAAAAAGGGTTGGCTGGTTTATGACCTTAACACCGGTGATTATTTCAACTCTCGTGACGTCGTCTTTATTGAAACCAATTTTCCTTATCAAACACTTCATGTCAATGACATACGACATGCTGATGATGTTAACCCTTTTGACTCCTTGTCTCAACTCCCTGACTTCACCCCCATATCACAAGTTGTGATTGCTTCCGTACCCGACATCGCAACAAAACCTTCCACACCCACCACGGACCATCACACCACTCCCACACCGGCCACTGAAATCCCTGACTCTTCACCAAATGCATCTCCAACCGACACAACACCTGCACACACCCCTACCTCCGACGCCGAGGTCCCTCCTACGCTTGGTCGTGGACATAGGCCCAAAATCCCTAACGTTCACCTCCGCGATTACGTAGTTAACACCACTCGCCCGTCCTATCAGGCTCTCACCGCATCGACATCGTCCTCAGGTATTAAATTCCCTATCTCTTTTCATGTTAATTGTGACAAATTTACGCCTAATCATCGAGCTTTCCTATCGGCCGTGACTAAACATCACGAGCCTAGTACTTTTTCCGAAGCAATGCAGGTACCTCAATGGCGCGACGCTATGCAACGTGAAATAAATGCTCTCGAAGCTAATCACACATGGTCCCTCGAGTCTCTACCAAAAGATAAAAAGGCAATTGGTTGCAAATGGGTCTATAAAATCAAATATCATGCCGATGGGTCGATTGAGCGATATAAAGCTCGTTTAGTTGTCATGGGAAATCGCCAAGTGGAAGGCGTCGATTACAACGAAACTTTCACTCCCACTATCAAGATGGTAACTGTTCGTACGCTTCTTGCCATTGTCGCCATTAAGCGATGGGACTTACACCAAATGGACGTCCATAACGCGTTCTTACACGGTGACCTCCACGAGGAAGTCTATATGAAACTTCCACCGGGTTTTGCCACACAAAAGGATGACAAGGTCTGTCGGCTACGGAAATCACTTTACGGCCTCCGTCAAGCTCCCCGATGTTGGTATGCGAAGCTTGCCTCGGCCCTATTTCAATATGGTTTCAAACAGTGTCCCTATGATCATTCCCTTTTCTCCCTTACAAAGGACACCACTGAAATTCATGTTCTAGTATATGTTGACGACTTGGTTATTTGTGGAAATGACTCGACCACGATTTCCCGTTTTAAGGCGTACCTAAGTACATGCTTCCACATGAAGGATCTTGGTCCCCTTAAATATTTTTTGGGCTTGGAAATTGCTAGAAATCCTACTGGCATCTTCATTTCTCAGCGCAAATACGCACTCGACATATTGAGCGAATCAGGCCTACTGGGTTCGAAACCAATCTCAGTACCGATGGAGCCAAATCATAAATTAGCCTTATCCACAGCTTCCGCACTCAACGACCCGCAGCCATATTGTCGGCTAGTGGGTCGCTTAGTCTATCTAACGATCACCCGACCGGAGCTAACATATTGTGTCCATATTCTAGCTCAATTTATGCACGCCTCTACGGTTGACCACTGGAACGCGGCCCTTCAAGTAGTTCGCTATCTCAAAAACAGCCCGGGACAAGGGATATTACTTAAGGCCGAGAGTCCACTGTGTCTTCGAGCATTTTGTGACGCCGATTGGGCTAGCTGTCCAACATCTCGACGGTCCCTCAGCGCTTATCTTGTATTCTTGGGTGACTCTCCCATATCATGGAAAACAAAGAAACAGAATACCGTCTCTCGTTCATCCGCCGAAGCCGAATATCGAGCAATTGCTTATACCACATGCGAACTCAAATGGCTACGTGGGCTCCTCTCTTTTCTCGGCATTGAACATAACCATCCAATTCAACTGATGTGTGACAGTCAATCGGCTCTCTACTTGGCACGTAACCCGGTATTTCACGAATTAACCAAGCACATTGAAGTCGACTGTCATTTTATTCGAGACGAGCTACTCAAAGGCACCATCACTACGACTTATGTTCACACAAAAAACCAATTGGCCGACATCTTCACCAAGGCATTAGGTCGTGCTCCATTCAACGAGCTCCTCTCCAAGTTGGGCATCTCGGACCTCCACGCTCCAACTTGAGGGGGGGTAATAACGTCCATATTGCTCCAAAGAGCCGTTGTCATATATCACATTCACATTGACATATTCCCTCTACCAATCTTCTCCTTATTTAGCTTATTTGATTGCTGTACATTAGGGTGTATATTATGTCTTTATTCTTTCCGCAAATAAGTGTATCAAAGGATTGTATATAAACTCATGTAAACCCTTGAAGCTGGACAGAATAACACAATCATTCATTCTTTCTCACATTGCGTCGAATTAATATCTCATTTTACGACTGCTTAACGTGGTTACATTTCTAACTAAGCTGATAACATTATAACACATACTCATATGCGACCATGTTTATGCAATTTTGTTATCGTTATAAGAGTTCCATTTGCCAAGAAAATGATTGTTATTATGGTTACATTTCAGACTAGATGCTATCATTTTTACACAAATCACCCTCTTTACATTGTGACTATCTGAGTTCATATATGTTCCCATTTTTAGACTCTTCAACATGGTTACATTTTCAACTAAGCCGGTAACATTATAACACATACTCATACATGATCGTTTTTATGCAATTTTGTTATCATTATAAGAAGAGTGATGGAGTGACCTTACTAAGGTGTTTGCTTGGGGAAGTCCTTTTTTTTTCTTTATTGTGTATTGTCATATAAGTTTTTAATATATTAACACACAAAATGACCCACTTGTATCCATATTAACATAATATGGTATATATCTGCTCCGTCTCTTTCTTGTGAAGGGTAGTGCATGTCACAAGAGAGACTAATTGTAACTACTATGTAATACAAGTTTAGCTACTTTATTTTGATTTAAAAACACCAAATGGACAATTCATAGCAAGGCCCTCTCGTAAGTCGTACCACTCCAAGCTCCTTGTTTTTATTTTCATCTTCTACCTCTGCAAACTCCTACATCAATGTAAATATATACGTTAAAAAGAATTATTATGAAAAAATAAAACAAATTGAATATATAATTTAAACTTTTAGCCTAGGAAACTTTGAATGATAACCGCCACTTGGAAGTGGGAGTCGAATTTCTTTCGGTTGATCCTCACTTTTGTTATGCAAAAATAAAAAGTTTTTATCGCCAAAGTAATAGCTAAATAAAAATCAATAAGAAAAACAAATATATTATATGACCATTTTTAGTCTGAATGATAACTTGTTTTTAAATAGTGATCACATTTGACTGTAAAATGTTTACAAAATCCTGTTTTATTGCTGCAAATCAAAATAGTCCGACTGAAGTAAGACCAACTATTTACTACCTGTAATGCTTTCTAGCACGTTACAAGCTTCGGAATTTCATGCTTTTTTTTTGGCAGCTGTAAAGAAAAGTAAATAACTACACTCTCTTGACATTTTGCTGCCATGAGAAATCCTATTTAAAGACCTAGAAATAAAACATAAACATAAACAATGAAAATGGTGCTAAGCTGCGAATATCCTCAGGAGCCCTTTAATGAGAAGATACTCAATCTTGACTCCTGCAATTTGATTAAGAACCTGGGCGATAGTTCCAGGTGAAGAACCTCATTCGTTCATTCTAGCCCAATTTAAAACCGCCCGAATTCCTATCGCCCCCGCATGCAAGGGCGACTAAGCTCTAACCCATACTTTCTTCAAAAGCCCACACTTCAGCAACAATAAAATGCGCACAACTTTGGCCTTCAAAACATAGAAGTCAACAAGAAGGAAAAGTCAATAGGCGTGCAGCTGGAAGTGGCAAGGGCGTAGGTGGTCGATGCCACTGCGACTGCTGCGGGTCGGATGGTGCGCTGGTAGATTCCGGAAAGCCTGGTGAGTAAGATGAGAATGGGTGAAGTACTGCATACATGAGTCAAAATTTGACAATGACTTGTTCTCCATTGGTTTTACTCCAATTAAATATTATATGATCTCGTCTCAATTCCGTCTTGCTTCCTTGTCGTCTTTTGTTAACGAACCAATTCCTGCAAAAAATCAAACTAGCAATAGCAGTACCATATTCTCAAAGTATAGCGATTATTCGAAATAATTTCAATAAAACTAATAACTTCTAATTAATATAGTAAAATAAGCTATTTAATCACATAAGCACACAAAAGCGAGTCAAAATATAAGATAAAAGCATGGGTAAGACGACACTAAATTTCTACTTATCAAAACTTTCCACACTTAAATCTTACTCGTCCTCGAGTAAGTAAGTGCAAAAGACTAAGACCTTTATTAAAACTACTCTAATAATATAATCAATACGAGACAATTACCGGGTCTCACTCCGCCCCTTCAACTCACAACAAGACATTCATGAGGTAAGATTCCTTCTTGCAAGGTAAGTAAGGTCTTACCAAAATTTTGACACATCTAAACATTAAGCACACAAGCATATATAATAGGATGCATTTACAAATATATATAGCCACTTTCATCATCTAAGTGGCGTAATCAACTAAAAGAGAACCAATATAAGGGCATACACTCCATTATAGGCATTTGTAACACACCTATAAATCCATAGGCCTTCCTCAAGGTCGTCCTAACCTATGAAAGTGCTACATGACTTGATTTCCCAAGCTTATAGTGCGAACATACGAGATAGAAACAATTTACGAGATAAATAAGTAGGTAGTTAAATTAAGTTATAACATGTCTAGGGATTTAAATAACAATCCCTAAGTACACAAATCAAAATAACTAAAGTGGAGTCTAGAATGTCAAAAAGCTAAGACAACAAGAAGTGACGACATGCTAATGTGAGGACCGCTCCCAAGCCTCTAATGTATGTATGCACATGCTACCTGTCAAGTCAATGCTCCCTATATGAGCCGAAATCATCATATGGTTCACAATAAACATTTTTAATACACTTTGGTTAGCTTCAATAATACAAATGCCTACAAAATCACGTGAATGTGAAAGACTAAATGATTATGATATGAAGTAATGATGCAACAATACAAGTTCTCCAAACTCCATATCCAACCCAGTGATGGTATCACAACACCGTCACCAAACAGCCGGACCGCAGTCCGTAATGTGATTCTCGGGACACACCCGTGGTACCGGGCCCGTGCATTAACCGAATCACCCACCAGACGTCGTGACACCACACGCGTCCCTCCATACTCAAGCCATGAACGTGCACGTCCCTCTTGGAGTGGGAAACTCCAAAAGGCGACTCAAGCGTAAGACGGTCTCCTGACCCATCTTACGTCTCCTCAACAACCCAACATAGTACTCCCAAATCCTTCACTCGCCACCTCCAACATCCACAATAAACCAAAGATGCACAATATGCCAATATATCTTTCTACAAAATAATAAACCATCATATGACAAGAATTCACATGTTTACCAATAATACAACTAAACAATTAGTAAACTTTCATTTTCATATTATAATGCCACCAAGTGATAATATGATGTCAATTCCACTTACCCAATTACAAGATATGATGAACATCCAACATTAGTATGAAAACAAACCCTAATTACCCACTTACTTATGTTATCATGCAACTACCACATGTAATATGTAATTCATGACAACTAATGCAAATGCAAACACTCATATTATCAAAGCTAAGTGGGAAACCTATCTCTTGTAAATCTCTAAGTACTCAAGTAAGTAAGCTAGAAGGACTCCTTAATGAAGTCTTCTCCTGCACAATTAATAATTAATTATTACAACCAATTACTACTACAATAATAACACTAATTAACCCCTTAATTGTCCCACCTAATTAGTCAAAACCCTAGTTAATTCTATAAGACCACATGCTAGAAAATTAGGGTTTACTAACAAGAGAATAAAGGGAAAAGTGTGAATGTATACTTACAAATGTAAACAATTAACAAGGGATGTAAATTGGAAAGTAAATCTTCAAAGCTATGGTGAAAAGCTTGGGGATAAGGTAAGAAGGATTTTTTGGGATTTTTGAGAGATAAGAAGGTTAGGGTTTTGGTGAGAAAGAAGTGAAAATATGAAAAAAATGAGGTTTATATATCAAGGCCCACTAGCACAAAGCCTATTCGTGAAACAACCACAATTCGTATACTCTGTCGAGTGCTCGGTGGCACTCAGTTGAATGCAACACACTCGATCGAGTGCACCAGCCACTCGGCCGAGTGACACAACTTACATGATCTAGAAAATATGCCCAGAGGGAGCTCGTTCCATATACACTATAACACCCCCATACACCAAGGTGCCTTACCAAGGCCACCCTAAGCATGGAAGTGTTACCATCTCGGTTACCCGAGGCAATGAATATCAAATAGACCATCAAGAAACATGCTTTAATAAATAAGTTAAACTGTTTACAA
>VHZZ01007678.1:23668-34979 GCA_009801015.1 Silene noctiflora
TTTAAAATCATATTTACCGTAATTTATTATTAAAAATAGTTTAAAATCGGAATTAATTATTAAAATAGTTTATAAATATAAATTTATTATTCTCGGGTGTTACACTTATGCCTTTGTGTAGCACATGCGCAGATTTTCGATCTACTTTTTAGGGCATTGAGTTGTTTTGATTATGCCACAAGTGGGCATTTGTTTTATTAAAAAGACGGTCGTCCGTGACTTCCAACTAGTCACTAAATCCCATATTTTGAAGCTGGTTTGGGGGAGTTGGCTATCTCTACAGCTGGTACTATCTTTCCTTGTATTTTCTTTTATTGTATTATCTTTAGGTTGCTATTTCTTCCCTTTGCCTTTGTTAGTAGTGTCCTTTCTATGTTGTTGCTGTTGATGGTTTATTATGAGTGCTATGCTGATAGGGTCACAATGAGGACACTGTGACATTTAGGTTTGGGGGAGTATTTCATTATGTTGTGTGCTTTAATTCAGTTGTGTGCTTTTATTTCTGTTGTGTGCTTTTAAAATAAAAAATCCATAAAAATTAAAATTTTATAATATCCAAAAAGAAATATGTTTTTCATTTGTTTTAGATTGAGTCTTGGTGAATTATATAACATTGATGATAATTTGCATTTGTTTTTGCATTTGAATCCTAATTTAGTTATCCATGTACATTGCTTTGACGCGTTATTCATGAAAACAAAGCTCATAACTCAAGTCTTGACCGTTTTTGACATGCCTTATGCTAAATATATTTGACAAAATTTGTTTGTAAACTACTTAAATTTTGAGGTCTTTAGAGCTTCCTAGGCCAGAAAAATTAATAAACTGGTCTCATTGTTATTTAGGCTTGAGTGTGATTTCTCTTTGTGGAATGTGTAACATCAATTTGCATAATTGTGACATTAGTTTCTTGATACTTTTACGCATTCATATGATGAAGTACATGAGGATAGGCGATTTTTACCGTTCAAATAAGCCCCACATATCCAAATTGACTTGATTTTATACCCTTGAAATTGAGTTCATTATGTTTAACTCGTTTGAATAATTGTATCCTATTTCATACCCTTTCTTATAGCTACATTCCTAGAATTTGCCTACCTTATCGGGACAGTCGCAGTTGCTTGTTTGTCATGTCTACTTAGCTACTATGATTGGGATGGGATGATATGTTGTCTTGTGGGTGTAGCAAGTTGTCTAAGCAATTGTGTTGTATCTCTTATGTTGAAAAAAATAAAAAATATGAAGCAAAGAAAAGAAAGAAAACAAAGAAGACAGAAAATCAAAAAAAAAAAAAAGAATTCGAAAAAGAAAAGAAAAAAAAAAGAGTTGCTTCATTTGGTTTTATTAAGTGATAAAAAAGATGGTTATTAGAGTCTAAAGCACTTTTGGGGAGTATCTCCCATGTTTTGTCAAAGTTGATATAATTTCTCTAGTTGGGTTTACTTATGCTTATTGTTGTAGGATTGATTTTGGTTAGCAAGTGTAGCTGCGACTACCATCTTAGCCTCACATATCCATATGTGTCCTTGGCACAAACCACTTCTATACCATTCACCCATTTTCCACCTTTATTGTCCTTGATACATGTACTTTTATCTATGTTGTGAATGTGTATTAGTTGGAGAAATTTCTATCACATTAGATTGCATGCATGTTTCATAAGTCGAGTGAGTGTTCTTATTTTTTTCTATCTTTACTTATAACTCACCCTTACATATACTTATGGGTGTATGAGGGAATCCGCGAGAATCCGACTAATTTGTCTTGTAAGATCGAAAGGTATTTGGTTTTGTCTATATTACGGTATCATGTAACATCTATGGACTTGAGCTGCGTTTTCTATTACCCGTACCTTTGAATTCATTTTATTGGTACACTCTTGTCATTACTTTGTTATAGATATGGATATCTTGGGATTTGTATGTGCATTAATATTAGCTTTGAGTTATTCATTCACCATTTGTATGTTTGTCTTTTGTATTATGATTAGTGTTTTGCTTGAGGACAAGCAAGGAGATGGTTTGGAGGAGTTTGATGAGTCGTATTTATATACATTTTTATACCTTCCCTTAGCTACTTTTGAGTCGGTTTTGTGCATTGATATGTCATTTTATATGGCGTTTATGTTAGAATGTCGATACTTCCGTTATTTGGTGTTTAAATGAAGATTGGATGCATTTGTGGAACAAATAAGTAAAGTGGAGCACCGTGGAGTCGGCATTCAAGGAAGATAGCACGTAAAACAAGGAGGAAAGATGGAAAGAAGAGAATAAATCACAAGACGAAGAAGCTGAGGCTAGTTCCTCGATCGAGTAGGTAGTATCTCGATCGAGTATGATTAACTCGATCGAGGATCCTCTTCGCTAAAGACTTTCCCGGAACTTTCCTTAAGTCGGTTTATTTGTAATATAAATAGGAAACTAGTGCTTTATTATTAGGTTACGCATTATTGTACATAAAACTCATAGAAAACCATTAGATTAGTTTAGCTATTATTGTTCTTCCAGATCTACACTTTAATTTACGGTATTACTAATCTTTCTTTATTTATTGTTAATTCAAGTTTCATATTTACAATTACTTTCTTGTTCATTGTTTTCATGCTTTTAATTATGTTTTCTATTCATCTTATTGTTGTTATTACTTTTAGTATGAGTAACTAATTTTATAATCTAGGGTGAAAGGGGATCTAGGTTGTTAGAAGGGATTTTATCTTAATGAATTGATTGTTAAATTGCTTTTAGTTGTTGTTCAATTTTTGTCTTAAATATAGTTAATTTATTTACTGATCAGAGTTAGTTAATTAGTCTTGCAAACTAGGATTTTCACCGACCGGGTTAAGACTAGTATAGGCTGCGACAATTGAATAAACCGACTGTATTATAGCGACCACATGTTAAGTTTAGATCTAAAGGGAATATTTGAGTCGACCGATCATATGACCTTAAACAACATAATTGCTCAATTAATTAGCTAAATCACACCCCCGGATAACTACCTCGTGAACTTGATCCCTAGACCTTTTTATTATTATTGAATTTATTTTTATTTAATCTTGCAATTAGTTTAGAAATCACAAACAACCAACTCTCCAAGAAATTGTTATCCTTAAGATGGATTAACTAATAACAAACTAGATTTTTACCGCCTCCATGTGGATACGATACCCTACATACTGCTAGCTATTTGTAAGAAGTATTATAGGTTTTGTTTGATTAGGTGATACGACTTTAGCCTTATCAGTTTCCCGAGGTAGTGATTCGGAGATACAAACAAGAAGCCTTTATTATAAATAATGGTTTAGTGAATTACATAAATGTAAACAAAATAACAATGAATACAAGTCGTACTACTACGACTCTCTAATATAAATCTATCTCATACCGACTCGACTCCAAAAGCGTAGCTCGTCCTGTCTTCCGCATGACACCGAAAGCAACCTGTACATAACCACAAACGATCAATTTTGATATGATCAGAAATATCATATGGAACACGACAATGAAATCCATGTGACACATAGCCACAGACGGCCAATTTCGATAATATAAACATGTAAGACACTACGAATGAAATACGATTATGCAACACGACAATGAAATCCATGTGACACAATCTCCAACCACACCACACCGGTACTGGGACACGCCCAGACGTACCCACAACCCGGTGACGGCACCGCAGCACCGCCTACCAAAATAACCCGGACCGCAGCCCGTACAAAGGTACTCCAAACACGTCGGTGGTACCCGGGCCCGAGAGCGACCCAGATCCCAAAACGGACAACGTGAATCACCTCACGGTCTCTCCAACTCAAGACATCATGTGCACATCCCCCTCGGAGTCGGAAGATCCTAGAGGCGACCGGAGCGTGAAACGGCCTCCCAACCGCCTCACGTTTCCAAAAGAACGAGTAATACCACCGTAATACCTCCAACATGACATGAGACACAAGAATGCATTTATGAATACAATACCGAATATAACCCTTCATACAACATATTGTCAACATACCATGGTGTAACGATATGTCCAAGAATTTCAACTCTCATGTCAACACAACCAATACCATGTGACAATGCATTTCCGACTCATACATGAACTCATCATTAACCTCAGTTACCATGGTGAATGCAAGACTACTCATACCATATAATCTAAGTAACAAATGCATACAAAACCCATATGAAATACTGAAACCGAGTAGGATTAACCTACCTTTTAGCATTCTTCACAAGCAATCCAATTAATAAGATCCGTCTCATAACACCGTCTCATCTTATAATACCACATAATAACTATCACTATAAGACCCCAAGATATTGAGAGGGAGGTTGTCCCACATCGAGTAATTGAGTGGCTTATGAGATATTTATAAGGGCTTCCACTCACCACTTAGTAACAAGGCCTTGTACTTTTGGGTTTAACCGAGGACAGATAATGGCCCAAAGGTACACATCTCATCTTATTAGGGTTGTGTTATGACGGTGGCGGGTCGGGTTGTTATAAATGGTGTCGGATCAACCCTGCAACCGTGTAGTGAGCCTGTGGTCAGGAGTACCGGGTCACCCACCTAGCGGGGAAGAATTCTGGCCATGGTTGCGGTCAGCCTTCAGGCACAACGAGGACCTTGTGTTATTTAAGTGGGGGAGTTTGTAACACCCCAAGAGATTGAGACGGAAGTTGTCCTACATCGAGAAATTGAGTGGCTTATGAGATATTTATAAGGGCTTCCACCCTCCACTTAGTGATAAGGCCTTGTACTTTTGGGTTTAAGTGAGGATAAATAATGGCCCAAAAGTACACATCTCATCTTATTAAGATTGTGTTACGACGGTGGCGGGTCGGGACTGTAATACCCCGTAGTATTTTATATTATTATTTTATTTTATTTTAGTTGACGCGGCGTATATAATTTATTATATGTGTAAGTTGAGTCGGGTTTTGTAAGATCGATGCAATTCGTGTAGAATGAATTGATAGGCCAAGTAATGTTCTTGTGAGATTGAGTTAAGCTGAGTTGGGAATCACTTATGTCGAGTCAGGATATATAAACCAAGCTTTTCAAAACTCACAAACCCTTTTTACTCATCCTTTTAATACGAAAACAAAACAAAAAAAGAGAAGGGGAGAAGAGGGGCGGACGGTCGACGGGCAAGGGAAGGCTAGGGCGCATTTTTCTGACTCATTTTCTCACTCATTTTTCATCATTGTGATTGTGAGTTTGATCTTTATCATCTCTACATCGTTTTTATACAATTTTTATGCGATTTTATAAAATTGCCTCAAACCCTAATTTTTAATATCCATAGAAATTTGGGAATTTTTGTTAATATGATTTTTATACAGTGTTTTGATATTTGTATGACGATTTTAGACCAAGGGTGACTCAGGTGGTTATAAATGGTTTCAGAGCAACCCTGCGACGGTAGGGTAATGAACATGTGGTCAGGAGTACCCGGTTCACCCACCTAGCATGGGAGGACTCTGGGTTTGGCTGCGGTCAGCTTTGAGGCACAACAAGGACGTTGTGTTCTTCAAGTAGGGGAGTTTTTAATACCTCAAGAGATTGAGAGGAGAGTTGTCCCACATCGGGAAAATAAGTATCTTATGAGATGTTTAGAAAGGATTCCACCCACCACTTAGTAACAAGGCCTTGTGCTTTTGGGCTTGAGTAAGGACAAATATAGGCCCAAAGGTACACATCCCATATTTTTGGGGTTGTGTTACGACGGTGGCGAGTCGGGTTTTTATAAATATTATCAGAGCGAATGTACCTAAGGCCTGAACTAATGAATCCAATGAACGTAGGATGGGTCATAAATAAAATGAACACCGGGTAGGGGCTATTAGCTGCTTCAAGATATCTTGGTTAGGGAGATGTCCTTAACTTGAGCTACGGCCCTAATTGCATCGAGTCGGACACCGCAGAGGGTTAAAATTATATGGGTAGATAGCGTGGATGTTTATATGCTTTCGTTTGAATGGTTAAGAATGCATGATGATGATGCCCTTTTATGTGTGCTAATGTGACGTGAAGCTGTGAAATAGAAGTAAAAGAGAGCCGAAGGCGTATGCCTCGTTGTCATTATGCAATTGCGGTTTAATAGTTACGTAAGAACGGTTATATATATGTGCGCTGAGTTATACGTGATTAGTACTTATGAAGGTTTAATCTTTTATATAAATAAGATGCCACCAAAGAAAGTGTATGTTGCTGCCAATATGAGTGTGGCCTAGATTAAAATATTGATTGAGACTAACGCTGCACTGACTAAAGTGTTAAAAACCTCTGAGAAGTCTGAAGTGGATGCGGGGAAGAAGAGCTCAATGATCCCTCGTCATAACCCCACCAAGTATGATGGTTTAGGAGAGCCATCGCTGCTAGGGGAGTGGTTTAGGGAGTTCGATAACTTATTCGAACTATTAGAATGCCTGACTGAGTTAAAGGTCGATCAGGCCGCAGTTTATCTCCGGGGAAAGGTAGGATTATGGTGGACAAGGAGCGAAGATATTAGAGATGGATTTAGGGAGTGTGGGTCAAACTCCGTGCCCTGGTCAACATATAAGAAGATCCTGCATTAGTACTTCATGCCAGAGAACATAAGGTATAGGATAAGGGCGGAATTTGACTCATTCAAGATGACAAACAAGATGACTGTCGAGGAATACCATTATCGATTCATGGAATTGGCCGAATATGTGAGTGACATGAATATGAGTAAGGATATCTTGGATCTCAGATCTGAGAGGGGACTTTCGACTACGATAAAGAAGAGGCTTCAGGCTAGGAAGCCAACCATCGTGAAGGAGGTATATCAGCGGGCTGGACACGCTGAAAGAATTTATGACATGCTCAAAGAGGAGAAGAAGGAAAAAGGGAAGACACGGAAGGCCGAAACCACCAGTGAGGGTGGCGTAGGAAATAAGAGGCCAAGTTCGAACCCATATCACTCGTATTCGGCTGGAGATTCTGGAATGGGCAGCAAGGCCGTAGGTAACAAGGGGGACAACAGGCCCAAGTGTTTTAGTTGTGGCAAGGCAGGACACAAGGCATTTGAGTTTAGGTCCTATGGGAAAGGTGGGGGTGGAAGTAGGGTGGAAGCCAGGGTGGATATTGTACTCCGACCCCCAGCTATGCAAGCAATAGGTATTCTAGTCAAGGGGGTTACCAGGGTAGCCAGTATAACGACAACCAGGGTAGGTTCAACAACAACGGAAGCTATGGAGGAGGGTCCTACCAGAAAATTATTGGGGGAGATAATCGCGAAAGTGTATCCAAGCTCACTGTCTCGGCCAATACTGTTCAAGGAGGGGCTAAGACCAGTGGTAAACTGTTCATGATGGGGAAGGAGGCTGCAGCTGAGGATGCGCACGTAGTCTCGGGTACATTCTTTGTTAACTGTAAGCCTTCTTATGTTTTATTTGATTCTGGGGGCAACCCATTCTTTTATATCGAGTAATCATGCTAAGACCCTAGAATTATATAGTTATAAGGTGATAGTAGATAAGATAAAGATATCGTCTGGAGAGTCGGTTGACTGTCGAAAGTTGTATAAGGGTATACCTATAATAATAGGGGAAGTTGTGTTTCCCATAGACTTGCTAAACTTTCCAGTGGGTGGATTCGAGGTTATTCTGGGCATGGATTGGCTGAATAAGAACAATGCACAGATAGACTATTATCAAAAGAAAGTAGTTGTTAAAGGACAAAAAGGGGTGATAGTGACCTAAAAGGGATTCATGGTGAAACCGAGAGTGAAATTGATCAACTCAATTACCTTAAAGGCATATATGAGGAAGCAATGGCAGTTATTGCTATGCCAAGTGAAGGATATGCGAATAGAGGAACCCAAATCTGAGGCAATAGAGGTGGTAAGCGAGTTTACGGACGTGTTTCCTGAGGAAATACCGGGACTGCCGCCACATAGAGAGGTTTAATTTGGAATAGAATTGAAACCAAGAACAAGACTAATTTCTAAGGCTCCTTACCGGATGGGATCAAAGGAATTGGAGGAGTTGAAAAAGCAATTAGATGAGTTGTCAGTGAAAGGATATGTGCAAACGAGTGTGTCACCCAGGGCAGCACCGGTTCTGTTTGTCAAAAATAAAGATGGGAGTATGAGACTCTGCATCGATTATAGGGAGTTGAACAATGTGACGGTAAAGAATAGGTACCCTTTACCTCGCATTGATGACTTGTTCGACCAACTAAAAGGGGCTGAGGTGTTCTCGAAGATCGATTTGAGGTCGAGATATCACTGGACGATATTCTTAAGACTGCATTTAGGACGAGGTATGGACACTACGAGTTTATAGTTATGCCATTTCGGTTGAATAATGCACCGGCGGTATTCATGGACCTAATGAACCGAGTATTTAGTCCTCACCTAGATAAATTCATAGTATGTTTCATCGACGATATCCTGGTATATTCTTGGAATAAGGAGGAACATGCAGAGCATTTGAGGATAGTGCTAGAGACACTGAGGGATAATCAGTGGTATTTGAATCACGTAATTCTTCCATTTTAAGCATGTGGTGAAATTGCACGGAGTACCTAAGGATATCGTGTCTTATAGGGACTCAAGGTTTATCTCGAAGTTCTGGAGGGAGCTATGCATGTTCCTCCATTACTAGACATGCCACCATAAAATCATGCAAATCACGTAATTCTTCCATTTTAGCACATTCCATAATTGTGCAATTTCTCGATTTACATGTTAACACACTATTCTCATAATTAGCATTATATTTAGTAAACTAACATCACAAATCATTTAATTATCACCCATGCTCATACTATTCGCGTTCAACATTATCATACCAGGTCTATTACGAAGCACAATTCAATCGTTCACACGTTGTGGCTTCAAATCTTTCACTTTTAACTTGAATCAGAATATTATCACACAATTACTGCACTTTGCATGCTATCATATATTTATAAATGTCAAACAACCAGATTAAAAGCATTACCCAAATATGCGCTCTAAGTTGAACGCCATTCATACACATAATCAATATTGCACTTACACAAGATCAAACAAGTTCCCATATCATGTTTATTCAATCAATTTACAACCATATTTATGAGATAGATTGCCCACAAGTTCTGACAACTATAACCTTTACTGTCATCATATACCCCACACCTACTAGTAGGTTAACATACTTTTCATATCATTTAGACATACGGTCAAAACATACGATTCAGGTTTCAGATTTACAATGTAAAGCTTTAATTGTCATCAAACACACATACATATATACTTAATCAATTAAATTCACAAACTCTTTAACTCAAGCATTTGTCATTCCGTTTCATACCAAACACTGTCATTTCTTTCTTTCCGTATACAAGCATAAGTTTTACGCCATCCATATATTAGAACACATTACATACCATTATGTCAATAGGAATAGCAAAATAAAAATACATTTCACAGCTATCATTTATATACATATATACAGGGGAAGAGGTGAGTCTATCATCTTCATCATGTATATGCACTTCCGAAACATAGCGGCAAGATATGGAAATTCTTAATAGAACTTCTACCAACATCTCATGATTATTAAACATCTGCAAATGCCACAAAACATTCTGTCACTTTGAAAAATTACAAGTAAATAGCCGCTTATTCAAGTGATATGCCATTATACTTTCTAGAAAATATATAGAATCGAGGAGATAAGGGAGTTTGAATCAAGTCCTAATTGTATTTCATAAAATTACAAGAATTTTTTCAAACTGAAAGGTCCAACTAGGATAATTTCAGCACTTTATCACATTCCAATGTCAACTTGTAAAAATCACAATTAAATAATGTCACGCTCATTTTGAGTGACGCTTATCAATTCAGAAGCTTTTACAAGTCTAGAAATCGTGAGAGTTGTAATTACTTGAAAAGCATTCTGACCACTGCTCACTAAAACATTTATTATACTTAAACCATAAATCGTATCAGCATAAAACCAACGGTAAATGAAAGCTAACTCATAGGGCTATCACACATAAAAATTGATGCACTTATTTCAAACAGGTATAAAATGGCAGTCAATCCAATCAAGAGGCAGAATCTGGAAATAAATCAACTTTCAATTTTATAAACTATCATACAAGGCTGTTACCATCTTAGTTTCCTGAGGCAATGATAATCAAATAAAACAACCAAGTACTTTATATACGTAACTTTATTCTATAAAGAATATATGTCAAAACCTCTGTGCAAACTCAAGTCAAAAGACTAAGGAATAAAACTATGTTTACAACTGAACTTTGAAGGTGAACTTCTATGTCCAAGACTAAGGTGGCAACCTCAACGATAACTCTAGACTCAACCATCTCGACCCATCCCAAGCACAGCATCACAATAACTACAATCCAACTTGCTTATCATACGGCTCCCCATTCAAGCGGAAATCATTGAATGGATCGACACAAACCACCCCGAAAATAGGTGATAATTTTGGCACAGACACAACACGGTCAACTCATGCTACACATTAATAATAAATGACATAGTATGATAAATAAAACGCAAAGCATTAAAACTGGAACAATAGAAACTGAATTTTTACTAAAACATAAACATGCATCACAATATGATATCAATGATGATGTGACACGCAGCCGTCCGTGCACACACACGGCCACAACTTCCACACGCTCATACCAATAATCCTCACATTCACTCACGGTACCGCAGTGCCGTCTGCTGGACCACGTCGCTTCGACTTCCACGTGCCAGGCCTACTAATTCATCAGGACCACAAACGCACCTGTGTCTGGTTCACAAATTTCATCTCAGGACCGCAACCGTAGCTGGGCCTGGTTTACCATCCACCGCAATCTCGCCGCAGGCTTCTCCCACAATATATTTCACAAGATCTCAGTCATAAATTCCCATAGCAACACAATAATAAATCCAATCAACATAATCACGAGATAGCTCACTATAATGATCGTCGCATCACAATATAATACTCAAAGGCTCAGCTATAAGACCGTCACAATATGACATATTACTCAAATGTTCAATATAAGACCGTCAAAATTAAATGACCACCACAATACTCAGTATAGCAATCGCCTCATCAAGATGTACATAATAATACAAGACAAATAACTTCTTAGCACGAGTTAAGTAGGGAAACCTACCTTTTAGCAATACTCCAACCACAAGAAATCAATTATCGATCCTTTTGACGGTACTAGACCCCTAATTAGACACCTCTAATTAGTTACCAAATTACTTGTTAATTTAGTTTTAAGGATCTAGTTACATGCAAGCTTATAAAATGA
>VHZZ01007680.1:40648-56241 GCA_009801015.1 Silene noctiflora
TTAAAATATTCATGTGAGATCATATTAAAATTTCATGGTCAGATTCGAAGTTTAACTATTTTTAGTTAATAAACCACCATTTTACTTACTAAAATATTATTATACTAAAAAATATAGAAATGAGCAATAAACTTCCACAAACCATTTAAAATGACCTAAAATATTTTAGGACCAGAATTTATATATTCATCAAAAATTTCGTGCATATCTCATACTTACACAAATTTTCCGGTTTTTATTTTAGTCATCAAATAACTCGTAAAAAACCATAAAATGATTTGCATGCAACAACAAAAGCTCTTGATACCAATTGTTAGGTTCTATAACCCTCTTATTAGACTCCTCTAATATAGATCTAAGTTACTTGTTAATTTACATGATAAAAATCTAGTTGCATGCAAACAAAAACATGAATAAGAGAGAAAATAATGTTTTCCTTACATTAGAATATAGGAAAAATGGGCACAAGGAAGGACTTCTTCCAACCTTGTTTTTGAGCTATGAATATAAGGATGATCCTCCAAGTTTCAAAATAGAAACTCTCCTTTTGATTGTACCCAAGATTTCACCCAAATATTTCTAGTAATATTAACTAGGCATTATTAGAAATTTAAATCCCTTAATATTATTTTTATTACTACCTTTTAGTAATAAGATRAAATATGGTTGTGCGTGTAATTTAGAGAGATGTTTGCATAACCCTAGAATTAAGAAAAATGAACAACAAAATTGTTCTTTTAAGAGTCCCAAAACCGGCACCCTATGTGCCTTGGGTGGGCAATTATTTTTTCTTATTTTATTATGCATGCTCACATAGGTATTATTGCATTAGGGTAGGTTATTATCATAAGCATGAAACTAGTTTAATGATTACATGCATGTTGATTATTAAACAAAATACAAAATAAAAATGTTGTACAACAACATACATTATTTCGGCCAACATGGTATAAAGTGGACCATTTTGATTTTGTAATGTTTGTCACACAAATCTAAAAATCATATGCTTATTTATCTTATATAAATAAGTATTAGTTCGATCATATAACAATTATATAATATAAAGTGATAATTAATATACACTTAACTCTTAAGTGATAATTATATCATTATATTAAAATATAATGAGTCCTATAATGTCCAATTAAATTAATTTACAACCCTTTGTAAATATAATCAACAAATAACCTCTACCTCTAAAAATACAAAACCTCGATTAATTTAACTAATTAATTAAATTAAATCTTATTTAACCACATTATAATAAGATATAAAATTTCATTAGTCAATTATCGCATAATTTGAATAATAAACTTGTGTTGACTCGAGTTCTAAACTCGTCTACAACAAACTCACACAACTAAATATACATATATAAAAATATATAAATATATGGGACTGATCAACCTGTATCAAATACATTTGATCAGTTAATAATTTGGGTTCCATCCAATAGGTGTGACCTCGAGGGATAAACTGATCACCACCGTCAAACAACAGTAATGTCAAACTCTAGTTAGCCAATCGTTATCGATAAATGTTGATCAGTTGACTATAATGTATCATCCCTTATGTTTTCTTATTATGATATTTAAATATGTGATCGCACTACTGTTGAGGACACATACTCCAACAGGAAAATCTTTTTACTAGTTTATTTTATATTTCCTTTTGCATGCATGTATTTAGACCACATAAATTAAATTAGTGTAATTTAATATTAATTAGTGTGTGTAATTTAATATTAATTAGGGGTCTAATACTAAAAATGTGAACCCCCGCTATAAACGTAACATAAACAAATGATAACGAAACGGAAAAGTACGAGATTTTTAAAACTTGTTTAGCATAAAAGATGTTTGAAAAGAAGCGCGGGTTCTAAATGTAAACAAACGGAAATAAAAGTACGGAAATGTAAATACAAATAGTGTTTAGGGAAAATATATCCATCGAATAAAGAAAAGTACGGTGGGTAAGTCTAGCATTCAACAACTAGGTCCAAGGTATGATACTCGCTAGCCCACACGTCTTCCAACCCCAGCTAAGCATCCACAAACATGTCATTCATGTAAACATCAACGCCACAGTCAGTGGGGAGTAAGTCAAGGTTCTCCCAACCAAATTACATCAAGAATGAGGTAAATAAGAACTCAATAAATTAAATCAAGCACATTGATTATGAAATAAGCAACTTAAATAGACATGTATATAAGATTTCATATGCTAAAGGAGATAGAAATGTGAAACAAAACCGAATAATCGAGTGTCCGACTCAGAGGCTACCTTTAAAGAATGTCCGAGACACAAACATATCAACATACAAGTGTCCGACTCAGAGCCTACATTTAAAGCATGTCCGAGACACAAACAAAGATAACCGAGTCCATAATCTTAGATAAAGATAGTCCACTACACAACGCAATACAAGACCCTAGACCACACTTAGACATTAACTCAACTCCCGGTAGGACGACTAGCAAGGTACGTCCTAGCCTAAGACCAAGATCCAGACTCTCAAAAAGTAAACTCCTTTGCGATTCGACATGCGGTAATAATGGTCCGCACCCAAGACTCGACAAAAACAAACCGAGCACCAAATCGCTAAAGTTACGAAAGTAGTGGAAGATCTAAGGTAGAAGTCAAGCATAGAGGTAGATCAAATGACAAATCCTTATGGATACGACTCAACCCAAAGCTTACATAAGACAGCGCATATATGAACCTTATATGACCACTCATGTGAATAAAGCGTAAACAATTCATACTTACATAATTCATGAAACATATAAGTGAATAAGAAAGGAAATAGAGAAACAGTGGCACCTAGCCAGTCTAGGGAATTGGCTGCCGGCCATCCGGCCCAGCCTTCAGCTCAAACCAAAATCTATAAAATCATATCACAGTCCTTCCAGCCGGTTTGTGGACCGGTAGCCGGCCCACCGGTTGGGTGAACTCCAAACTTCCAAAAATCCAAAATTGAAACAAAAACTTCCCAGCCGGCCTGAGGACCGGCAGCCGGCCGGGAATACCTGACCTTACCAATTTAACATCCAACATTCAGAACCCTCCCAGCCGGCCCACCGACTGGGACACACTCATCACAGAATTTCAACAAAATGAAACATAATGTTCCTAGCCGGTCCAGGGCATCGACAACCGGTCCACCGGCTAGGGACACCTGTACACGATTTTTAAGCATAACATTCATATAACATGTTTTCAACTTGAAATTCTAGCATTCTCATGAGACAAAAACACATATGTAGCGTATAATCATCATGTAAGGCAACCCATCATCCATTATACTCCAATTCCATAAGAAATCTATCACAAATTCATGAATTTATACACAACAAGCAATAAACATGAAAGGATGACACTTTTATCAAACTAAACATGAGACTAACCCAATTGTCCAAAATCCACATAAGAAGAACATGATGAATTATGAACAAGGTGAAATATGTAACCAAATATGTAAATTAACCAACTTTAACATGTAAACATCACATTTAAAGAAATTAAACACAAAATTCAAGTGTAATGTCGAATAACCTATCACCGCTACCTTATAATCTCTTCACTCGTCCAATGAGTCATCAACCACGTTGCTATCCGCCTCCGGGTCGTCCAAGTCTTCACCTAAACACAAAATAAGAAGAATTAATTGAAGAATTCACCCATAAATAAGGGTTAGGGTTTCGAATTTAGCCAAAGGATGAAGGAAAAATGCTGTCTTTCTTACTTACAAAGATGAGGAACGAGAAAAGGAGGAGAATGGCACGAAAATCGACTTATTTGGTTAAGAATTGAAGGAGTTATGAAGGTTTGAAGTTTGAAGGTGAAGGGAGTAACAATGGTGTGTTTTTATGAATTGAGTTTCTGAGAAATGAGATGAAGAAGGAGGGTTTGTGAGGATTTTAATTGGAAAATGGTGGGTTATGGGTCCTTAAACAAGTCTAGGCCCAAATCAACTCAAAACAAGTCGGAATAGCTTAAAATACGTCTTAAGGCTACTATACAGTCAAGACGTACCACAATATTACATTTATAAATATTATACTTAAAAATATATATTTTACCCAAAATTATGATTTAAACATGATTAATTTTAATTAAAATATTAAATTACTTTTAATATCATTTATAAATTTTACGGGTTTTACAATCTTCCCTCCTTTTAAAAAGTTTCGTCCTCGAAACTTGAGGTAAAGGAGATTACCTAATCGAATAAACTCGGGTACTTTCTCCGCATGGAGGCTTCCGGTTCCCAAGTCTCCTCTTCAACATTTCCACACTTCCACAACACCTTCACCAAAGGCACCACTTTACTCCTTAGTTTCTTGTCTTTTCGTTCCAAGATACGAATCGGCCTCTCTTCATAGGACAAACTCGGCTCAAGCTCGGTAATGTCACCTTGCAAAACATGGCTAGGGTCGATAATGTACTTCCTCAGCTGAGATACTTGGAAAACGTCATGAACTTTGCCCAAACACGGGGGTAAGTCCAACTTGTAAGCCACGACACCAATCCTTTTCACAATCTCAAAGGGTCTAATGAACTTCGGACTCAATTTACCCTTCACTCCAAATCTCTTCACACCCTTCATTTGTGAGACTTTTAAGAACACTCTATCACCGACCTCGAACTCCAAGGGTCTTCGGCGAACATCGGCATAAGACTTCTGGCGATCATGGGCGGCTTTCATTCTTTCTCGAATTAGCTTCACTTGATCGATCATCTCAGCTAACTTGTCGGGTCCTAGATCTCGAACATCGCTTGATTGGTCCCAACAAATAAGACTTCGGCACTTCCTACCATAAAGAGCTTTATAGGGAGCCATCTTGATTGATGCATGTAAACTGTTGTTGTAAGAAAACTCCACTAACGGCAAACTCTTTTCCCAACTAGAATGGAAATCCATTGCACAAGCACGAACCAAATCCTCAAGGGTTTGAATATTTCTCTCGGATTGTCCATCGATAGCGGCGGGAAAAGAAGTACTCATCAACAATATACTTCCCAAAGCATCCTGGAGGGCTTTCCAAAATCTCGAACAAAAACTTGTGTCACGGTTCGAAACAATCTCCTTAGGAACACCATGATATCGAACGATCTCATCCACATAGGCACTAGCAAGGCGGTCCAAACTCCAAGTCTCTTTGATATGGATGAATCTAGCACACCTGGTCAATCTATCAACAACTACCCAAACGGCATCCTTTCCACCAATGGTATTGGGCAAGGCCCTCACAAAGTCCATGGAAATGGACTCCCATCTCCACAAAGGCACCTCCAAAGGTTGTAGCAAACCTCTGGGTCTCTTATGCTCAATCTTCACTCATTGACAAGTGAGACATCTTCCCACATATGACACAATGTCATTCTTCATATTAGGCCACCAAAATTGAAGCTTCAAATCCTTATATATCTTGTCTCCTCCGGGGTGAATCGAATAAGGGGATAAATGAGCTTCATCAATCACTCTCTTCCTCAAGTCAAAGGCAACGGAAACATACATGCGACCTTGGTAATCACGATACCCATTAGCATCAATCTTGCAGTCCTTAGCTTTATCTTCTAGGTTCTTGGCTCAGAGACTCTTGAAAGTAGCATCATCTTCAAGGGCATCAAGGATCTCAGGGAAGATAACGGGCTCGGCACTCATAGCACCTAGGTAATCAAATCTACTCTCCAAAACTTGGATGTTCAATCTACGGAATTCGACACAAAGATCATCGGGGTGCTCTCAGATGGCACTCAAAGAATGAGTCGTCTTCCTACTAAGGGAATCGGCAACCACATTAGATCTTCCTTTATGATACAACAACTCCACGTCATAATCATTCACCAACTCCAACTAAGGACGTTGTCTCATATGCAATTCCTTTTGGGTAAAGATATAGTTCAAACTCTTATGATTGGTGTAGATACGACAATGAACTCCAAAGAGGTAGTGTCTCCACATCTTCAATGCATGAATAACGAAGGCTAACTCAAGATCATGAGTAGGATAGTTCACTTCATGAACACTCAATTGCCGTGAAGCATAAGCAACCACTCTTCTATTTTTCATGCGCACACAACCTAATCCCATCTTGGAAGCATCACAATACACATCAAAGTTCATACCATCCTCGGGCAAGGTCAACATGGGAGCGGTAGTGAACCTTCTCTTCAACTCTTGGAAAGCATATTCACAAGCATCTTCCTACACAAACTTGGATTCTTTCTTCAATAGTTGAGTCATTAGTTTTGAAACCTTGGAGAAATCCTTCATAAAGCGACGGTAATAACCGGCTAAACCCAAGAAACTACGAATCTCACCAACATCGGTGGGGCTCTTCCAATCAACTACAACTTCAATATTCGCGGGATCTACCATCACATCATCCTTGGAAATAACATGACCAAGGAAAGACACTTCAGACAACCAAAACTCACACTTAGAGAATTTGGCAAACCACTTTTGACGGCGAAGAACTCCTAACACGGTACCATGATGCTCGGCATGCTCTTCTTCGGTCTTCGAATACACAAGAATATCATCGATGAAGACCAAAACACACTTGTTCAAATAATCACTAAAGGTTCAGTTCATTTAGTCCATGAAGATAGAGGGAGCATTGGTCAATCTAAATGGCATCACCTTAAACTCAAAATAACCATATCTCGTGCTAAAGGCGGTCTTAGGAATATCGGACTCGCGAACGGGGATTTGATGATAACCGAATCTTAAGTCGATCTTGGAGAAAGTAGAAGCACCTTTGAGTTGATCAAACAAGTCTTTAATTCTTGGTAGAGGGTACTTATTCTTGATGGTAACTCAATTGAGTTCACGGTAGTCAATGCAAAGTCTCATGGATCCATCTTTCTTCTTCACAAAGAGCACGAGAGAACCCCAAGGAGATGCACTTGGTTGAATGAATCCCTTCTCAATCATGTCATCAAGTTGAACTCTCAACTCCTTCAATTCAGTCGGCGCCATGCGATAAGGGGTTTTAGAAATTGGTCTGGTCCTGGGTACAAGGTCGGTAGAAAATTCCACATCACGCTCGGGAGGAATTCCGGGCAACTCATCGGGGAATACATCGGGAAACTCACGAACCACGGGCACTTATTCAAGCTTTGGCAAAGTACTAGAAGTAGAGGTCATCACACATAAGTAGGCTTGGCAACCCTTCCTTACTATACTCACCAACTTCAATACGGAAATCAATTTTACAGCCATTTCGGATCGGGTTCCCTTATAGGTAACACGGACAGCTAACGGACTCTTGAGACAAATATTTTGGTCTCTACATTCAAACCTAGCATGGTAAATAAAAAACCAATCCATACCAAGGATCACATCGAATTCCTCAAGGGAAAAACGGAGAAGATTAGCGGGAAAAGATAGTCCCCACAATAGAAATCGGAACATTGGAGTAGGAGAGGGAACAAGAGACAATCTCTCCGGATGGCAAAGATATAGAATTATCCTCACTAGGAATAGGCTCAAGGGATAGCTTTTCCTAAAATTTGGAAGATAAGAAAGATAAAGATGCGCCGGTATCAAATAAAATGAAACACGGATTATTACATATTGAGAACATGCCCGTAATGAAATCCGGATGAGCGGCGGGCTCGGCATGACTCATGATGAAGATAGTTCCTCTTGGCTTGGCATTAGGAGTAGGACCATCCTTCTTCTCGGGGCACTAATTGGCACAATGCCCGTGCTTCGTGCAATTGTAGCACACCAAGGGTCTTCCAATGCATCCAACTCCGGGATGATAAGCTTGCTTGCAATGAAAACACTTCCTAGCGTTGTCAAAGTTGTTGTTGCTTGGTTGAGGAGCTTAACCACTAGTCACTTGAGATATTGGCACGAACTTCTTCTTATTAGCATAGCTTGAGGAAGAGGAAGGTATAAAGGGTCTCTTCCCATAAGCATTCGGGCGGTAAGACTAAGGGGAAACATGAGGCTTGGCTTCACCTTCAATAGCCTTCAAAGAACTCTCGGCCCATATGGCATCATCATAGACCTCCACAAAGGAAACAGAGTTCCTTGTCACCATAATTTCCACCTTCGGGTTGAGCTTGTTTTTGTAGAAGTACACTCGGTCTTCTTCATCCTTCACAAACTTTGAGGCAAAGTGAGCAAGATCGTTGAATTTATCGGTATACTCTTGGACGGAGAACTTCCCTTGCTTGAAATCCATAAACTCCTTGAGCCTTTGTTGCTTGAGTTCTTTGGGATAGAAACAGGTTTCCACCATTGTCTTGAAGCGACTCCATTCGAGGTAAGGGCGTTGGGTAGCGGTAGGACCGGTTAGAGTCCACCATCTATCGGCGTCATTCACAAGGAAGTGAGAGGCAAGCTTCACCTTATCTTTGTCTTGAGCTTCATAGAGGGAGAAGTTATTCTCCATATCACGGAACCACTCCGAAAGCAACAACGGGACAACCTCACCTCCATAAGTCCTAGCATTATTCCTTGCGAGTTGACTTGCTATCCATAAAAAGCTTCCTTGTCGATTTCCTTGTTGAGCGGGAGGAGCGGGATTAGCATGATTGTTCGCATTCACTCCTTGTTGATGTTGAAGGATTTGTGAGAGGGCTTGCATGATAGTATTCTCCGCGTTAGTCAGTCGCACCATCTTCTTGCACAAAACCAAACAAGTTAGAACCTATCACATAGCACAAAAAAATAGACTAATAACTTAGGTCCTTAATTCTACCCCACTCTCATTCATTATTTTAAGGTCAAGTAATGTTTAAAGGTTGGGGAACATGTGTGTGCGTCGGGAGCATCAATGCCATGATACCAACTATGAACCCCCGCTATAAACGTAACATAAACAAATGATAACACAACGGAAAAGTACGAGATTTTTAAAACTTGTTTAGCATAAAAGATGTTTGAAAAGAAGTGTGGGTTCTAAATATAAACAAACGGAAATAAAATTACGGAAATGTAAATACAAATAGTGTTTGGGGAAAAGATATCCCTCGAATAAAACAAAGTACGGTGGGTAAGTCTAGCAATCCACAACTAGGTCGAAGGTATGATACTCGCTAGCCCACACGTCTTCCAATCCCAGCTAAGCATCCACAAACCTGCTATTCATGTAAACATGAACGCCACAGTCAATGGAGAGTAACTCAAGGTTCTCCCAGCCACATTACATCAATAATGTGGTAAATAATAACTCAATAAATCAAGCACATAGATTATGAAATAAACAACTTAAATAGACATGCATATAAGATTGCATATGCTAAAGGAGATAGAAATGTGAAACAAAAACGAATAATCGAGTGTCCGACTCAGAGGCTACCTTTAAAGCATGTCCGAGACACAAATAAAGATAACTGAGTACGCAATCCTAGAGAATGATAGTCCACTAAACAACGCAATACAAGACCCTAGACCACACTTAGACATTAACTCAACTCCCTGTAGGACAACTAGCAAGGTACGTCCTAGCCTAAGACCTGGATCCAGACTCTCGGAAAGTAAATTCCTTTCTGATTCGACATGCGGTAATAATAGTCCGCAACCAAGACTCGACAATAACAAATCGAGCACCAAATCGCTAAACTTACGAAAGTGGTGGAAGATCTAAGGTATAAGTCAAGCATAGAGGTAGATTAAATGACAAATCCTTATGGATACGACTCAACCCAAAGCTTTCATAAGATAGCGCATATATGAACCTTATGACCACTCATGTGAATAAAGCGTAAACAATTCATACTTACATAATTCATCAAACATATAAGTGAATAAGAAAGGAAAGAGAGAAACAGAGGCTCCCAGCCGGTCCAGGTAATCGGCTGCCGGTCAACCGGCCTAGCCTTCAGCTCAAACCAAAATCTATAAAATCATATCAGAGTCCTCCCAGCCGGTCTGTGGACCGGCAGCCGGCCCACCGGCTGGGTGAAGTCCCAACTTCCAAAAATCCAAAATTGAAACAAAAACATCCCAGCCGGCTTGTGGACCGGCAACCGTCTCACTGGCAGGTAATACCTCACCTTACCAATTTAATATCCAACATTTAGAAACCTCCCAGTGGGCCTATAGACCGGAAGCCTGTCCATTGACTGGGACACATCCAACATATAAATTTTCACAACTAAGTTACAGGTGCTCCCAGCCGGTCAGTGGGATCGGGAGGCGGTCCACCGGCTGGGACACACTCATCACAAAATTTCAACAAAATTTCAACAAAATGTTCCCAGCCGGTCCAGGACACGGGCAGCCGGTCCACCGGCTGAGGACACCTGTACACGATTTTTCAGCATAACATTCATATAACATGTTTTCAACTTGAAATTCCAGCATGCTCATGAGACGGAAACACGTATGAAACGTATAATCATCAATTAAGGAAACCCATCATCCATTATACTCCAATTCCATAAGAAATCCATCACAAATTCATGAATTTATACACAACAAGCAATAAACATGAAAGGACTACACTTTTATCAAACTATGCATGAGACTAACCCAATTCTCCATAATCCACATAAGAGGAACATCATGAATCATGAACAAGGTGAAATATGTAACCAAGTATGTAAATTAACTAACTTTATCATGTAAACAACACATTTAAAGCAATTAAACACAAAATTCAAGTGTAATGTCGAGTAACCTATCACCGTTACCTTATAATATCTTCACTCGTCCAATAAGTCGTCAACCACATAGCTATCCGCCTCCGGGTCGTCCAAGTCTTCACCTGAACACAAAATAAGAAGAATTAATTGAAAAATTGACCCATAAATAAGGGTTAGGGTTTCGAATTTGGCCAAGGGGGAAGGAAAAATGTCTTATTTCTTACTTACAAAGATGAGGAACGAGAAAAGGAGGAGAATGGCGCGAAAATCGACTTATTTGGTTGAGAATTGGAGGAGTTTTGAAGGTTTGAAGTTTGAAGGTTAAGGGAGTAACAATTGTATGTTTTTATGAATGGAGTTTGCTGAGAAATGAGAGGAAGAAGGAGGGTTTGTGAGGGTTTTGGGTAAAAAATGGTGGGATATGGGTCCTTAAACAAGTCCAGGCCCAAAATAACGCAAAACGAGTCGGAATAGCTTAAAATAAGTCTTAAGGCTACTATACAGTCAAGACGGACCATAATATTACATTTATAAATATTATACTTAAAAATATATATTTTACCCAAAATTATGATTTAAACATGATTAATTTTAATTAAACTATTAAATTACTATTAAAATCGTTTATAAATTTTACGGGTGTTACAAACAATCCCTTTCGGTCACACCTATAAGATGATGCTCAAAGAGAATAATTAATTATTTGTATAAGGATAAAATTTAATTAATTTATTGTATAATATTTACTTATAATTAGTCAAGTGAATTTATTTATTGATGACGAGTTATGAACTTGGGCAAAGGATTTTATTATTCAACTATATGATAATTAATTAATAAATAGACGGAATTTATTAATTAATATTTAATTGACTAAATTATTACGTAATGTGTGTATGTTGTGAGGCGGAGGTAATTAGTTAATAATATTTACAAGAGGTTATAAAATTAGCTAATTAATATTTAATTGTATTATTTAAGTGTTAAATAATTGATTTGAATTAAATTAAATTAATATTTAATTATAAAAGATAACTAAATATAAGTCTTATAAGCATTTGTGGGACAAATGTCGGAAATCGAAATGGACCGAAAATCACATGTAAGCCGCCACTTTTTATGAGATAAAAGTTTCACATGTAAATTAGACATATTCCACTAAGGAATGTTCGTTTCATTTGTTTAATTTTGTGGTCGATAAATACCTCTCATAACACACACATAAATGTTGATTTTAAGAGAGAAAAAAATCATATTTTTTCATCTTTTCTCTTTAAAAACTGATCAAATTGTTGATCATAAACTTCATCATAAATTCACAACAATAATATGCATTAACTAATATTATTAGTGTAATAATATTGCATATTATACAAGTAATTTTACAAATTATCTATTTAGTAATTTTTAGGATATTTGGGCTAATCTTGGGTGCAATTCAAAGGAGATTTTCTACTTTGAAAACTTGGGTTAGGAGAATCATCCAAAAGCAAGTAGATTGTTCAATAAGAGTACAAATTGTTGTAGTTCTTATAGCCTTAATATCAATGTAAGGAAATCTCTTTTTACTAGTTTATCTTATATCTCCTTTTGCATGCATGTATTTAGACCACATAAATTAAATTATTGTAATTTAATATTAATTAAAGTGTCTAATTAGGGGTCTAATACTAAGAATTGGTATCGGAGCGATGTTAACTACATGCTTGTCATCTTAAGACGGTTTTGTCATTTTATAAGATAAATTGATAAAAATGAAATTTTGATGTAAAAAATTGTTTTTGCATGAAATTTTATTTTGCATGTTAACCTACTGATCTTAAAATGTTAATGGTCTATTTTCATATCTTAAAAAATTTATTTGCTAATTATTAAATTATTTCGATTAAAACCGAGTTAATATGCATTAAAATTGGTTAATAGTTAACTTAAATTAGTTTCATGTTAATTCTGGCCATAAATTTTTTATGTTGTCTTGCATGCATTATTTACTTATAGCAAGTTAATTTTAAAAATTAATTTGATTAATTTTGCATGAGTATTGATTTTTAATAGTTAAAAATCGATAAAAAAATGATTTTATTGGTTAAAAATCATTAAAATATTTTTTATGGAATGAGAAAATTATCTAAGGTTACATGGATGGTTTTTACATTAGATGTTAATTTTGAAATTAATTTGATTAATTTTTCATATTTATTGGTTTTTATGTGATAAAATCGATAAAATGTAACTATATTTTTCTTACAAAATTTATTCGGAATTTTATGTCATTTTTTTTTCATAACCGGGTTTTGGAGTTTATTCCATAATGTACAATATTTTATTTTTTATTTTTCATAATTTTTATGATTAATTTGAAATTAGTTCATAAAAGTTGTGAAAAATGTGATTAATTTGTGAAATTAATTGAAATTCAATTTGTGGGTAAAATTTTTTATATTTTTGTGTTCTTGGAAGGGTTTAATAATATAAAAAAAAATTATTTTCAAATTTTTAACAAGTGTTATGATTATTTTGGAATTAATTCATAATTGTTATGATTAAATTTGTAATATTAGCATATACGGTCATATCAACCTAATTAAATTAGTGAAGAATAATTTTGATTACTAAAGCAGTTTGGCAATTTAGGTTGAACTTATATATGATTTCAGTGTTGATTATAAATTTTTAATGGTTAAAAATCATTAATTCCGCAAAATCGAGCTCTACATATCATTGTCGGTAAATTAGGGCGATTTGGCATAGTTTATTATTTATTTTTATTGCATTTTAGATAATTGTTATCTTATTTTAATTTGATTCATTTATTTAATTATTTATGTAATTCATGTATTTTGTACCTAGTATGGCCTAGTTAGTTAATCGATATTACCCGTAATGTAAGGGAATATTGGTTGGTTTGTAGTTAATTATGATCTCGTATCGTCCGTTTGTAATTATTAATAGATTTATTTTATTTCCATTAATGTATAATACGAAATTTTATGTAATTTATTTATTAGTAATTATTTTGTTACAACGGATTCCAAAAGACGGTGCCTATCGGAAAGTAGTTCCGATGGAGATCAAGCAGTTCCACGAGACGGAGTTTATTGGAAGGCGTTCCAATGTAGTTCAAGGGACCACGAAGTTGGTTTCTCAATTTGTAATAGTTAGTTAATTAGATTCGCTAGTTTTAGGTGGACATACTAGGATTTAGTTTATTTACATGTTTTATTTGTTTTCTTTACATGCCAAATCGTCAAAACATGCATTTTTATTGCTTGTTACCACTATTGTCAATTTATGATTATCTAGACTTCTCCAATTTAGTTCACTTTAAGGGAATTGATAATTAATTGACAAGATGTCTCACGTTAACTTAAAATTGAGATTAGCCTTATCAACTAGTAGGACCTATGAATCCCTTGTTCATTAGAGCCACGCTCGCCTCAGCGGGGTGTTCCCTTTTTACTCAGGTAAGTAGGGTAATACTTGTTATTACACGCGAAAGTTGGTTGGACTCAACGGGATGCAGAGAAAGTCTCTATTCCGGGGCTAGAGATGAATTTATAAAAAAATTGTCGACCGAGACTTCTTGTAGTAGAATCAGTAAAACGTTAACTCGCCAAATTTTGTTAGATTTGGAATGTATCGGCTCACCATGCCAAGATTTAATTAAAGATGGATATCGGAATCATTTATATAATTTGGGTGGGAGATCATTATATAAATGTTATTTAAAACTTGTTTTTCAATTATACTACGATAAATGTTAATTTTTCCTTCTTTTTCCGTTTGTAGTACTTTATATATCGCAATAACATCTTATAATTCTCTTGTTCCTTATTCTAAATAATCGCAGCACTATTTATCCATTGAAATAGTTTCTTTGGAAGAAAATAGTAACTCATTTGATAATCATAGTGTGAATCTCCTTAATACTACTATTTCGAGCAACAAAATACACTTTGAACCACTTATTCTCAAATCTTCCACTAAGGCAACCACCAAATTTAAAGCCTTTTATGAAGAGGATAATGAGAATTCAAGCACGATCAATAATATTTTGCTTGAACCTACTTTTGGACTGCGATGGATGGATGTAAAGGCTAGTGGGAGTAAGACGAGTAAGGTTTTACACTTAAATGTTAAGGACAAAAAAAGGTTTAAAAGAAAATTGGGTAAAGGTAAAACTAATCTGATTAGTAAAACAAAACCTATGCGGGGTAATGACCTCAAACACCCCAAATTAATAGAAGATGGTAACTTTTTCGCTTCTAATATTTATATGATAGACATAAATCAAGGTAGTACCGCTACGTGGTTATTTGATACCGGTTGTGGTTATCATATTTTTAATCATTTAGAAGGATTAAGGAACGTGCGGCGTTTAGCTAAAGGTGATGTGGACCTACGCGTTGGAAATGGAGCTAGAGTAGTTGCAGTTTCGGTAGGGACATATTTACTTAGTTTAGGTTCTGGTTTTGTGTTGTACCTTAATAACTGTTATTATGTACCTGCCCTTAGTAAGAATATAATATCAATATCTGTGTTAGACACAGTAGGTTTTTCTTTTATGATTAATACAAATTGTTGTACTTTCTCATTTAACGATATGATTTATGGCCAGGCCATATCAGTCGGTGGAATTTATATTCTTGATCAAGCTAAAGAAATTTATCATATTTACAATAAAAGGCTCAAAACAGGTGACCCTGATCAATCTTACCTCTGGCACTGTCGTTTATGACACATAAATGAGAGACGCATTAAGAGACTGGTGTTGTAACACCCCCACACTCCAAAGTGCCTTACCAAGGCCACCTTAGGCATAGGGATGATACCATCTCGGTTTCCCGAGGCAATGATAATCACAAGACAATAACGAAACAACTTTAAATAAAGAATTTAGGTGATTACAACGTTTGCCAAACTGTCTAACAAAGATACAACTGGAAACAAAGTCTCAAAACTAAACTACTACGAAACAACAG
>VHZZ01007682.1:17593-29541 GCA_009801015.1 Silene noctiflora
TGAGTATTTGGGATCAATAGACTCTTCAAATTTAATTGTATGGCCGCTTATTTTTTTTCGAAATGGGATCCATTTACAGAATTCTTTCGTAAGTACTCCGCAACAAAATGGGTGAGTCGAACGTAAGCACCGACATGTTTTAAATGTTGCATGAGCTCATCTTTTTCAAGGTCATCTTCCAAAAACATTTTAGGGCGAGTGTATACTTACGGCTGCATATCTCATAAATCGTTCCCCCTCTGCATTATTTGCTTATAAGACGCCATATGAGGTATTGTTAGGTGTTCCTCCCTCTTATAAAAATTTAAGAATGTTCGGATGTCTTTGTTTTGTTCATAATCAAAAGACTCATGGTGACAAGTTTGAACAAAGGAGCCGTAAATGTTTATTTCTTGGATATCCGCACAATACCAAAGGGTCAAAAGTTTATGATCTTGAGACGGAAACGACATTTGTTTCCCGTGACGTTGTTTTCTATGAGGATTCATTCCCTCTTGCTGACCGGGAAAAGTCTATTGATCCTCCAGCACCGTCTGATCTTATTTTTTATGATGATACGTCCACTTCTTTTGGCGAGTCCCCTACGCCACATATTTCTGGAATCGAACCCAGTACTAAAACTGAGCTTACCCCTAACACCGTATCCAATGGCGACCCTGTATCAATTGTCGACACCTTGCCCACCCTGATATCGTGCCCAATTCGAGTGGCTATGTTCTTAACAAAACTCGAAGTCCATTCCCGTCTTGCTCACCGAGTCCGCCTTCATCGCCGCCCTCAGGTACTCCTTATACTTTACCAAACTATGTCAATTATGATAGATTTTGGATTCGCCATAGACATTTTCTCGCAGCCATCACTACAGGTGTTGAACCCTCATCTGTTAAAGTTGTTGTTCGGGATGACAATTGGTGCCGAGCTATGCAGGATTAAATTACTGCACTTGAAAATATTGGCACTTAGGAATTGACCGACCTTCTTCCTGACAAAAAGGCTCTTGGATGTCGATGGGTTTATAAGATTAAATATAAGTCTGATGGCTCCGTTGAACGGTTTAAAGCTCGCCTTGTCGTCTTTGGTAATCACCAAGTGAAAGGCTTGGATTATGGTGAAACTTTTGCACCGGTTGTCAAAATGGTAAGCATACGTACTTTTCTCGCTGTTGTCGTTGTCAAAAAATGGGAGCTTCATCAAATGGATGTTCACAATGCATTTGTACATGGCGATCTAGCTGAGAATGTTTATATGAAACTTCCTCCTGGGTTCAGGAGCGGGAAAGAAGGGAAGGTAAGTCGCTTAAAGAAATCCTTATATGGTCTCCGTCAGGCCCCTCGATGCTGGTTTGCTAAACTTGATAGTGCTCTTCGAGATTATGGGTTTCATCATTCTTACTCGGATTATTCTTTATTTACTTACTTTGTTAAAGAGGTCCGTTTACATGTCCTTGTCTATGTAGACGATCATGTTATTGCATGAAATGATTCAAATGCTATTGCGGCATTTAAGTCTTATTTGAGTAGTCGTTTTCATATGAAGGATTTAGGTCCTTTGAAATATTTTCTAGGTCTTGAAGTAGCCCGAAGCAAGGAAGGTATTTTTCTTAATCAGCGTAAGTATGCTCTTGACATTATCTCCGAAACTGGTTTATTAGGTGCCAAGCCTTCCCCTACGCCTCTTGACCAGCATCATCAAATCCGTACCGACCAAAGACCTTTTTCTTGCTGATCCCAAAAGTTATCGACGCCTGGTTGGGCGCCTTGTTTATTTGGCAATCACTCGGCCTGATTTGTCCTTTGTTGTCCATACTCTTTCACAATTTTTACGGAAACCTCGGCATATTCATATGGAAGCGTCCTTGCGAGTGGTTCGTTATCTTAAAGGTAGTCCGGGACAAGGCATTTTACTACGTTCTAATAGTGATTTTGTTATATCGGACTGGTGGGACTCCGATTGGGCTGGGTGTCCTTTAACCCGCCGCTCAGTCACTGGGTAGTTTGTTTTTCTTGGGCAATCACCCGTTTTCTGGAAGACCAAAAAGCAGCATACCATCTCTCTTTCTTCTGCTGAGGCGGAATATCGTTCCATGACCTCTATTTTCTGTGAGCTCAAATGGCTCAAAAGCCCTTCTTACTAGTTTAGACGTCCCTTTTCTCGTGCCCCATGCGTTTGTTTTGTTACAGTAAGTCGGCCATTCATCTTGCGTAAAACCCGTGTTTCATGAACGGACAAAGCACTTTGAGATTGATTGTCATTTTATTCGGGATGCCATTACGGAAGGCTTGGTTGCACCGTCCTATGTGTCTATGACTGAGCAGCTTGCTGATATTTTTACGAAGGCATTGGGAGTCAACCAATTTACTTACCTACTTCGCAAGTTGGGCATTCTGGACCTCCATGCTCCAACTTGAGGGGGTATTAGGAATGAATAATATTGTTATCATATAATATCGTAATATTGTGCTATTATTGTTAAGGAGATATTCTCTCTGATTTGGTCATCCTTATTAGTAGGATCCTTGTATCTATTTAAGTTGAGAATTCTAATGAGAAGATAAATCATTCACTTTCACAAACGTAACATAGTGACTACCTGTTGGTATATAGTGACCACATTTTATGACTAGAAAATTACCATTTTTTTCGAGGTGGTCACTACTTATGTAAAAATGGTCGCTATTTATCTATTTAATTATTTTTGTCCTATTAAGTGTAGCCCATCCCTATTTCGATGAAGTTACATTTTCACATGTTTAATTAAAGCTAGTTGTTAGACTTTGCGACTTGGCATGCTATCCCCCAAATCCACAAAAATGTTTGTATTTAAGAAAGGTCCCTTACTTCCCAGAAATTGTTTGTCACTTTACAGTGAAGGGGTGTATTTCACATAAATAAAATCGCTTAGTTTTGGTAAAAATAGCTGAGGGTCTGGGGCAACCATTTCAAATATGTCATGTAGAAATATTAATTATAAAAATAACGACTACAGTTTTTTAGGCTAACCTACGTTAATATTTCTCCAACATTCCCTTTTCCTTTCCTTCGAGTTAATATTTCTCCAACATTCCCTTTTCCTTTCCTTCGATTACGGATGACAATGGATCCCTTATCGTATTTCATTCTCTCCACCGGACCCACCCGCCCCCCAACTCACCCATCACTTCTATTTCATCTATTTAGTCTGGATTTCATCCATCTAAACTCACCGGGTGGATTATTTATAATGCAAGAGTGGATGAAATTATCGTATCTCCTCCCCTTCTTTTGCCCTCTCCCTCTCCCTCTCCCTCCCGGCCCCCGTCTCCGATAGCTCTTCTTCCTCCTTCCTCCACCCTAACTCTTGTTCTCCTCCTCCTCTTTCTCCTTCTCCTCCTCCTCCTCCATCTCTGCCACTTACATGAATAAGAAGTCATGATTGGAATGACATGTAAATTACTTACCACATTCTCACAATTATATATTATCTTCACATGTATGATCAACATCAATTCTGGTGACCTCTCTATCATTCTCTATAGTTTTTTTCTCCTCTCTCTTCTTGATCTACTTTCCACCTTTTGTTGCAAACAACCTCGACATTTCCTAGGGACAACCCCATTGATAATAGCTCTGGCTAAGATTCAGCTATATTGCTGAAAATCGCAAAATTATCAAAATATCTTCATCACGTCCTACCATTAGACCATACAACTCATTTGATAACAGAAATAGGAAAAAAATCAATTCCTCTAAATTGCATCTACGGTCTACTAGTAAGAAATTTCGAGATAATGCTTGCTAAACAATGTTTGTGCACTAACATTTCTACTCAAATATTCTAAATTTTGTAAGAGGAAAACATTAAAAAATTGGTGTGAGTGCTAATCAATTTTAATACATGAATAAAAAATATATCTTTAAATAAATCAGAAATAAATCCGAATATACGTGCTCCTACATTTTCACAAGATCAGATTGTAACAATAAAGAACCGGCGACATATCTCTAAAATAAACCAATGTTCGTGTTATGTATATAGGAATGTTTTTTAGCAACATTAGTATGTTTTTCAAAGGCAAGTTGACAAAGCAAAATAATTGTCTGATCGATCCGTTCTTTAACATACATCGACGTTCCCAACATACAAACACGTTTAACAACACATGAAAATGAACTATAATAAAGCAAAAAAATTAACACTTTTTAAGAACGAACAAATTCTACATTTTTTTCCTTTTAGGTCTTCGCTTTCTTTTCGACATCACTGATTCACTGTTAGCACTTTCCACAAGCCATTCGAAGATGAATGGACAACATGTGTAGCATATGTCGCATTTTATTGGAGAATATTATTTAAATATATCCTAACCATAATTAGTTTTATGTATATCTTGTAGCCTTAATTGTAGGCTTAACCTAAGGCAAGTAAATATTCTATTAGTGTATAAATAGAATAGCTTGTAACAACTTGAAGTATTCAATAATAACACAACAATTAATCTTTCATTTTCTTCTTCTACTGTTTCGTTCCTTCTCGTCTTCATGGTATCAGAGCATTGATCCTGGATCTTTGCTATTTTTTTTCTCTCAAACAACAATCCTTTTCTTGCGAGATGTCGGGCGAAACAGGAAATAAACAACATTCAAAACAAGAGCACATACCCCCTTCTTCGCCTATATATTTACACCCAAGTGAAATCCCTAACCTATCTCTATCACAAATTATTTCGATGGAGATAATTATCAATTATGGACAGATGCGGTGCGAAACGATCTCGATGCTAAGAATAAATTAAGTTTCATCGAGGGTACCGTGAAGAGGCCAGTCGTGGTGGAAGGTGCGGAAGAGACCATGGAGGTCGTTGCTTAGCTACAATGCAACGCTATGATTAAGGCATGGTTGAGAAATTCAATTAATTCGAAAATTCATCCAAGCATAGCTTTTTCTGAAACCGTTGTTGAAATATGGAAGGAACTACGTGATCGATATTCCACTGAAAATGTGCCTCGGGTTCATCAACTTAAAGCAGATTTAAACGAGTGCAAGCAAGGGAAAAATCAATCCGTTGTCGAGTATTATACTCAACTAAAGGATATTTGGGATGAACTCGGAAATTACACGAAGATACCAAAGTGTACTTGTGGAGCGGCTGCTGCAATTGTTAAAGATCGAGACGAAGAGAAGGTACACCAATTTTTTATGGGGCTCGACACTACTCTTTATGGACATGTTAGATCCAATTTGTTGATGAAAGATGAAATTGCTTCTCTGAGTAGGGTATATGCCCTGGTTCTACGTGAAGAGCGTCATCGAATGGTGACTAAAATTAAGGAAGAGACCACAGAAGCTAATGCCATGGCAGCGCAAGTAACTGGTAGCAATGCTCGTGTTTCTGATTCGAGTAAGGATGGAGATGCAGCGAGCATTATTCGTTGCACCTATTGCAATAAATTATGGCATACCGAAGACAAGTGTTGGGAGAAACTTGGCATCTCCGGACGAGGAAGAGGTCGTGGCAGAGGCCGTGGAAGAGGCGGCAGAGGCAGAGGCGGATCGAATCAGCACGCCAACGCTGCAACCACGACCAATGACGATGGAAAGCAGGGGTTCACACAAGATGAGATGGCTTAGTTGCGGTCACTTTTAGGTGGTAAAAGTAAAGGTACTTCATCGAAATCAGGTATGAGTAAAGATAGTCATGGCCATTGGTTACTCGATAGCGGATGCTCGCATCTTATGACAGGTAGACGAGATTTGCTAGACGATATTTGGCGTGGTGTGAAGTCGACCGTAAGTCTTCCTGATGGGTCACAAATTGTGACGGAAGAACAGGGCAAAGTAACATTAAGCGACAATTTTATACTAAAAGACGTCCTTTAAGTGCCAACTTTAACTTGTGATTTAATTTCAATACAACAATTAATTACAGAAAATAATTGCGTTGTAACCTTTTATAATGATCATTGTGTTATACAGGACCAATCTACGAGGATTAAGATTGGGAGGGGTGAGCACAATGATGGGGTCTATTATTTCAAGGGTGAACGAAGAAACATGGCTGCACAAGCAAGCGTTGGTGGTGTAAATTCGAGCTTGTGGCACAAGCGACTTGGACACCCATCTAGAAGTATTTTACCTCTTTTCTCATATTTAGTTGGTTTTAATTTGTCTTGGAATTCTAGCAATATTTGTGACCCGTGCTGTCGAGCCAAACAAACTCATTCCGTTTTTAAATTAAATAATAAGAGGAGTACGGATTTATTTGCTCTTATACATTGTGACATTTTGGGACCGTATCACACCAAAAGTTTGTCGGAATCACAATACTTTCTTACTATTGTTGATGATAAAAGTAGGTTTGTTTGGGTAAAATTGATGTGTGACAAGGGAGAGGTCAGTGATCTCTTGATAATTTTTTGAAAATTAACCAAGAAGCAATTTAGTAAAGATGTTAAGGTAGTACAAAGTGATAATGGGACGGAATTTTTGTCAAATACTATGAAAGCCTTTTATAATGAACATGGTATGCTTTTACAAACTAGTCAAGTTGACACCCCGCAACAAAATGGTAGGGTGGGACGGAAGCATAGGCACATCTTAGAGAAAGCTAGAGAACTTCGTTTTCAGGGAAATTTGCCCATTGAATTTTGGGGTGAATGCATTTTAATCGCTGCATATTTGATAAATAGAACACCTACTCGCATTCTTGATGGGCTAACTCCTTTTGACTTCTTGTATGGGAAACGACCACGTTTTGACAATATTCGGGTTTTTGGAAGTATTTGCTATGCCCATAATAAAGATAGGCCGAAAGATAAATTTAATGAGAGAGGTAAAAGGTGCATTTTTGTAGGATACCCTAGTAGCAAGAAAGGGTGGAGAGTGTATGACTTGAAGAAAAAACAAATTTTCGAGTCGAGAGATGTTATTTTTTATGAACACACTTTTCATTTTGCAAATGGGGAAGCCACGAAAGAATCACATGACAGTCATACACCCGAAATACCAGTTTTTGTGGATGAGGTAGTTGAAGACGCGTCTTATGATACCAGTAACATTCAGCAAGATACACAAATTGAGAGTGAAAATACCGCTGATACCACTGGTACTACGCAAGGGTCTGAAACTGATGCAAATAGCGCAACAGACGCGACGGAATCTGATCATGGTGCTGCTAATACTGTACCCGAGGCAGAGGGAAGAGGTGCRCGTCAAAAATTTGATCCGTATTGGAAGAAAGATTACTACTATAAATCCACACGCCTCATAGACCCCACTGTCGCTGCTCACTCACCTCGATCGACATCCACAAAGAGAGGTACTCGTTATCCTTTGGTCAATTATGTTACTACCAATTATTTTTCTGAYAATTACAGGAGTTTTTTGGCGAAAGTGGATGCAATACGAGAACCGMGAAATTATAATRAKGCATCCARWGTTAGAGAATGGCARRAAGCTATRGGAAAAKAATTTGATGCTCTTGAAGCTAACGGGRCATGGCAAGTTGTCGACCTCCCAAAAGGTAAGAAACCAATCGGATGTCGATGGGTTTACAAGGTGAAGTATAAGGTGGATAAGTCCATTGAATGATACAAAGCCAGACTCGTTGCGCAAGGATACACGCAGGTTGAGGGTATCGATTAGCATGAGACTTTTGCGCCTGTTGCAAAAATGACGAGTGTGCGTTGCTTGCTTGTTGTAGCTGTTTCGAAGGGGTGGTCTATCACACAATTAGATGTGAATAACGCTTTCCTTCACGGAGATTTGGAGGAGGAAGTTTACATGAGGTTGCCACCGGGTTTCGAGAAAGGAAGATCAAGTAAAGCTTGTAAGTTGAGAAAATCTTTATATGAGCTCAAACAAGCATCACGGAATTGGTTTGCTAAATTGACCAACTCATTGACAAGGTATGGGTTCATTCAATCTTTAGCAGATTATTTGTTATTCACTTACAATAAAGACGGCGTTTTCATTGGAGTTTTGGTTTACGTCGATGACATGATAATTGTGAGTGATAGTGAAGAAGCTAGCACGCGTCTCAAGGTTTTTCTTGACAAAAGTTTCGGTATCAAAGGCCTTGGCCGACTAAAGTTCTTTCTCGGAATTGAAGTTGCAAGTAGTTCAAAAGGTCTCTTTCTTAGCCAAAGTAAATATGCTCTAGAAATTATAAAGGAAGCTGGTTTGGAAGGAGCTAAGCCAGTCGAATTACCAATGCAGCCGAACCACTCTTTGGCCTTGGCCGAAGGTGAATTGCTTCGTGATCCAATGGTGTATCGACGTTTGGTTGGTCAACTCATTTACTTGACGATTACTAGACCGGATTTGGTGTATGCGGTTCACATTCTAAGTCAATTTGTGCATGCTCCAAGGAGAGAGCATATGGATGCGGTTTTGAAGGCTATTCGATACATTAAAGGATGTCCGGGTAGGGGAATAGTCATTAGGCGAGACAATGATTTATTGCTACGTGGTTATTCGGATTCTGATTATGTGCGATGTCCATTGGCGAAGAGATCATTAACCGGATATTTTGTTAACTTGGGACATTCGCCCATTTCGTGGAAAGCTAAAAAGCAGACAACCGTGGCCAAGTCAAGTGCAGAAGCTGAATACCGAGCCATGGGAGCCGTGACAAGTGAAGTTATTTGGCTAAAGTCTTTTCTAAGCTCACTTGGTATTATACATGACACTCYCATTGAGATATTTTGTGATAACACGGCTGCCCTTCATATCGCTAAAAATCCCGTCTTCCACGATCGCACCAAGCATATTGAAGTAGATTGCCATTTTGTACGACATCACATTTTGAATAAAACGATTTCAACTGCTTACATACGGAGTAAATATCAATTAGCGGATATCTTTACAAAGGCGTTAGGCGGARAAGCTTTTCAATATCTACGTTCCAAGTTGGGCATTAGCTTCCCAAGTGCTCCAACTTGAGGGGGAGTATTGGAGAATATTATGTAAATATATCCTAACCATAATTAGTTTTATGTATATCTTATAGCCTTAATTGTAGGCTTAACCTAAGGCAAGTAAATATTCTATTAGTGTATAAATAGAATAGCTTGTAACGGCTTGAAGTATTCAATAATAACACAACAATTAATCTTTCATTTTCTTCTTCTACTAATTCGTTCCTTCTCGTCTTCACATTTTATAACATTTCATAAGTTGGTTAATAAAGCACCACTCGAATGTTTTGTTCAACCTCTGAGTCATCATCTACGTGCATATACGCTCGTTTTAACAGTAATTAGAATCAATTCCGAATTCTGGTCATAAACCATCTCTATTTCTAGATCCCGTCTTGCTTCAAGTCAGAATATTATGGAAACCGTCAAGATAATTTAATATTTTAGAGTTTGACTAATTCTATGTCAAAAGATAAAATATTAATTCGTGTCTCCTAGGAAACCATAATTACGCGATTTCGAGTTAAAGGAGAACACTTAAAACGAGAGAAAACTGCCTTAGAGCGATTGTAAACTTTCGGAGTTGACACACTCTCTCTCTCTCTCTCTTTCACATAGCTTTAGACCGACACTACGTTCTTGTTCAATCGACCAGATATGTCCGATTAATACGGTGGTTCCATAATCATGTGATTTAAATACAAACCAATTTGTGACCACTTCCACATAAATTAATCAATCTAACTAGTTTTACCCCTTGCAAAATTGCACGAGTCTGGTTAATAAACTTGTTTTTTAAAAAGTTTAACTAAGTTAAAAAATATTAAAATCAGAATTCCACAAAATCAAATTTTAAAGTTCTAATTAATATCATAAATGCATGAAAAGTAATAGAGTTTATACATAACTTAACGACGTTAAAAATATTCGAAAATCTTTATTATCTCATTTCAAAATTATTATAAACAACATTAATGTTTGCTTTTTATACAGTTGAAATGATAAATAATTAAGTAAATCACCACAATACTTAAATCGAACAAAAACTTCTAGAAAACATGAAAAAACATTAAATTGATCATAATTCTTTGATTGGTAAGAACCAATTTCTGATTGAAATTGGATATAAATTATATGTGATGTTAGTAGTTTCATGTTACCCATTGAAATTAAGTTTTAGCCAAATTAATTTTTGGGAAAATGAGAAATATAGATAGTAGTGGGAACTCGGAAGTTTCTATGATCATGCAAACAAAGTGGGAACCACATTTGTTCAATTTTTGGAAAAAATAAAAAGTTGCATATATTTTAACAAAAAATAAACGTTTGTTTTTATTAAATATTTGTTATGTTATTATAAAATATTTAAGTCGAGTTTATATTTTTTTAAGATTATTACAACTATATGCATGATTGAATATATTCATGATTTAAAAGTTATTTTTTAAAAAAGAAATTTTTATATTTTGTTTTATAATTTCTTTGTTCATTTACAGTTAATTTATAATTGCATTTTGTATTTAGTATTTTATTTTTTAGTAAACTGATATAATATAATAATTTTTGTAAAATCACGCGATTTTTGTAAGAACATGGATTTGTTATCAATCGGCATATTTTTTTGTACATTATTGTTATTGTAATTTATTACTGTAGTAAAAAAAAAATTAGTAAACATTTGGATTGTATTTGTATCAATTGGTAAAATTTTTTATTATTTATTGTAATATAAATTATTTATAAATCATTTTTTATTAATATTTACGTACAAGCCATGGTTATTTTTTAATATTTATGTACAAATTATAAACGTAATCATTTACGCACAAAACATAAACATAGACGGAATTTTATTAATTAATTCCTTAATCTTTGCTGTGGGTCCCGCATTTAATGTTTAAAAAAAAACTTGCATGTGATGACGTGGCTACACAGATTTGCACGAAATGTTTCTGTATTTATATAGATAAGATTAGTAAGCAATCCTTAGCTTGGTTATACATGGGCACTTTGCACGCATAGAGATGTAAAATTTTCACACAATTCTACGTTTTCAAAGATAAGTTATGCAGTGGAATCAAAACGATATAAGGGGGTGTTTGGTTGGGCCATTTAGAATGGATTGGAATTGATTTCATCTATTCAAATGTTTGGTTAGCCTCTTTTGGAATGGAGTTTGACATCCAAGGGTATCTAAATTCAATCAAAACCCTTGGAATCTCATACTCAAGTCTCAACCCATGATTCTAACACCATTCCACCATATATACAAACCCTAAAATTGTAAAAAACAAGAAAAATAAAAATAAAACTGTAAATATTTAACATGCTATTTCCAATTAATAGTCCAACTCTCCATTGATATTTTCTTGATTTTTCATGGTCATGTACGTAATTAGCTTTGCATGTACATAAATAGCTTTGTAAGTTTCTTTCTTTTTTTTTGTTTAATTAAAATCTTGGTACGTACTGGATTTTCTCTTCAACTATAATGTTTTTTTTTTTTGTTTTTTTTGTTTTTTTTTTTTTATTTTGGTAATAGTTTGGTCTTTATACATACAAAAATATGATCATTAGCACATAATTTATTTTAATGCAATTTGTTACGTAATTATTGTAATACTACGGTTTTCTGTGTCTGTGGGTACTCAATCGAGTGGGACTTACTCTGTCGAGTAAGTAAGTGTGTTTTAGAATCAGGGTCTGGTTGTTGGGTACTCGATCGAGTATGTGTGACACTCGATCGAGTAAATGACGTACTCGATCGAGTAAGTTGGTTTGCGGGTTATTTTAACTTGGTTTGTTAACAACGCGTGGAGTGATATATTAACTTTTCCGTCAGTTTCTTTCACTTTATCTTTTTCTCAAAAATCCTAAGTTTTTGTTTTCCACTTTGCGTTGTTATCAAATCCAAGGGTTAGACTCATCGGATTTCGGAGTTCTTTATACCTTTGAGAGCGTCGTTTTGTGGGTAAGATCTATGTACCGTCTTTATATTGTTTCGTTGATTTTGATTAAACCCTAATTGGGTGATTTGGGAGGAATTGGGGGAA
>VHZZ01007686.1:39105-51388 GCA_009801015.1 Silene noctiflora
CTATTTAAATATCAATTTGCATGTATGAACCGAACTTCCTAGACGACTTTTATTTTATTGTTTGCATTTACATTTTTACTTGCATGAATCAATCAACCCCCCATATCTCGTGACCTTACAAGGTAAAATTCAATCCATCGCAACTAATTAACAACCACCGTACTCCCTGTGGATTCGACCCCTGAATACTACATTTATTTGTTGTTGCTAGGGTAATTTATTTTTGATAGGGTTGCGACACCTCATCAGCCCACTTGTCTCTGCAGGCTTTTCGGGAAAATAGTGACGATAAACTCCAAGCCTGGAATGCGAATCAATCGCGTAGGATCAAGGCTGGATTCTCCTGTCAATGCTTTGAGATACCACCATGGAACGATCCATCTTATGAGAGGCCTACCTTCACTCTTCAGTTTGTTTTCTAAATAATTGTAAACTCGAGTGAAGTCTACCATATATAGCATCGTCCTCATCGAAATGGATCTTGAACGATAGCCATACACATCAACTAGGGGCTCGATCAATCGAAGTCTCTTCATAAGCCAGATCTATCAAGACAAAATGAGGAGATGTATTACGAACAGAAAGAAAAGAAAGAGAGAAAAGCGAAAAAAGAGCGAACAAAAAGGAAAGAAGAAAAATCACCTGAAGTATTATGGGACTTCCCAAGTACGGCATCTCGCGATTAGCCTTCCTATTATCTAGACTAAGGATGGTCTCTCCCAATGATAGCCAAGCTAGGATCCTACGCAGCTCCATTTGCTCCATAATTCCCAAGAAACGAAGGTCTCCCCTCATTTCGCCATCAACATGGCCTATCAAGACATAGCAATGGATAAGGCAAAATCCAAATGCTCAGTGGCTCGCCACATATGAGATAGTAGGGTCCTCCCTACTTATAAAGTGATCCACTAGGTTGAACATTCTCACGCCTTTTGAAGTAACAAGACGATCTACTTCAGCCTTGGTTAACCCTAGAAGGTCCCTAAATTTATTATTATATCCTTGGGAAATAGGAGGCAATATAGGGAAGCTTTCAACATCCCACCCACCAACTGCTGTAAATTCCTCGGGAAAAGGACAAATTTCTCCTCCTGGAAATGCAAAAACTTGGAGATCTGGGTTTCAATACTCCAAGCATGCATCTAAAAAGGGCTTCACCACCTTTAATTGTTTGAAACTAATGATTTGACCAATGTTAAATGCGGCCATATCATGCTTCTCCACGTTGGAAAACTCATTTGTCCATTGCTTGAGACGAGATTCGAAGGCATCCATATTTATGAGAATTTGTGAAATTTTGTATGTATGTTATACTACGGAATAATAGAAGGGAGAATTGTGAGAATAAGAGTTCCCCCGAGGTCTCTATATATACTAGTCTGGCATTCTTAATTTTGCTCAGGAACAGATAAAGCCAAGAGAGAACGCATCAACTGTTGCGCCTTCAGGAAGGGCCGCCGCTCTTGCTGCGCCGCTTCCTAGAGCTTATTTCCCGCAGTTTTTCTGCGGAGGGGTGGGTTTCCTAATCCGGTTTTTGTTAATATTTCCTATTCCTATAGGATTTTCAACATATTTTTCTGGAAAATTGACTTTCCTTATCATTATCGAAGTCTTTTTTCCAATCGGGTTCGCATTTCGAGGCAGCCGCTCCCGACGCATACTTACCCATTTTTTTTTCATTTTCTTTTTAGGGGAAAGCACTCCTCCACCATCGTTACATTTCCTATCATTTCCTTTTTAATTTTACATTTTACGTGTCAGTCATTTCAAACTTTAATATTTTCTTTTCTACTCATTTTCATTTATTTTTTTAGGGGGAAGCACTCCCGTCATTTAGTTGTGCATCACGTCACCCTCACCGTCCACTCACTTTTGAGCATTTTTTTTTCACCTTTTTGTTTTTTCGATTCGACTGAAGTTCGCATTTTCAGCCATTTTAACTTGTAATTATATGTTTATATTCATGTTTATACTTGCTTTATTTGCTTTTTTCTGCGTAAATTTCGACAACATGACGACGTAAATGGTCGCTTTGCCAAACCTATTTCCAAGCTAACCTGCAGGTACAAGTTTTATCTACGTTCAACAGCAGCAAAGGCGCGCAAGCCCATATATATACATACCAAATGTACAAAATATATACAAAGACTCGAGCTCATGCCCGAGAACAAAATGAAGTCACAAATGTACAAAGACTAGGACGCGACACTACTCCGCAGTCCGGCGCCTTCTAAAATCGGCAATCATCGCCTCCAAAATAGCAATGTCAGCGTCACGGACCTCTAGGTCCCTCTCCAAGCGGACCGCCTTCTCACGAGACCGCTCCAACTCGAGCTCCATCTCACGCTCCCGCTGCAAAACAAAAGAAACAATAATCATCAAAATGCAAAGCAAGCTTCTAAAGAAATCCAAATTTCTAAAACAAATAAGGAAAGGTTCATACCCCTCCTCCATTACGGCCCTTGAGTGCCTCGACAGATGTCGCTCGTAGTCAGTTAGCCATCTGCCACAACTCCACGTGCCTCGATGGCGCCACCTGTATTTTCAAACCAAATCAAGTCTCATTTAATGTTCCTACATGTTACATAAAAACACAAAAGGAGAAGTTAAAAGCTCACCCTCCTCACGACGTACTGCCACTCGTCGAGGCCAGCCTCGGTCACCGCCTCGAGGAAGGAAGGGACCTCCATGGACACCGTCATGCCAGCCGGCCCCACGTACTCTAAGTTCTCGGGAAAGACTAGGGCACGGCGCCAGCTAGGGGTGAGCAAAAATATACGATACGGTTTTATAATACGGATACGATATGGTATACAGTTTGAGTTATACGGATTTCCGTATATAAGATATGAAAATCCGTATAGATGATATGGTTTTATAAAAACCGTAACGTATCCGGGTCGGGAAAAAATGAAACCGTATATACGGTTTCTAACACGGTTTGAAGTTTTTGTATAAAAAAATTAAAAAAAGGCAAAGTTCCTCTTTCAATTCCCACTCTTCTAATGTTTTTTATGATTTTTTAAGTTACTTATCTCAATAAATAATAATTAGTCCTTCACTAAAGGTGATCATGTTGTAGGTAATTATTAGCTCTTGAGTAATTACAATGTTTTATTGGGCATTTTTTACCAAACCGTATCTGTATATACGGATCCCGTATACACGGTTTTTCCGGGTATCCCAAAACCGTATCTACGGTTAAACCGTATCTGATCTGTATAATGATTTTTGCGATTTTAAAACCGTATAACCGATACGGTTTTCAAAACTATATCGGGTATACGTTTTTGCTCACCCCTAGCGCTAGTGGTGTCGATCTCCAGTCAAATACAAAAAATGGTTACACTGTTTCCCTTTCAAAAGAAAATCAAATCAAAACAAGCAAAAAAAGAACACTCCCCACGATCGGACAGTGCGCCAACCTCCTTAAAACAAACTCCGAGTACTCTAGCTCGGAAAGAAATAGTGTAATACCCCGTAATATTTTATATTATTATTTTATCTTATTTTATCCGACGCATTATATATATATATATATATATATATATATATTATGCACAAGTTAAGTTGGGATGTGTATGTGAGACTGACGCAATTCGTGCAAAACGAATCAATAGGCCAAGTTATGGGCTCGTGTAATCAAGTTACGCTGAGTCGGGAGTAAACTGAAGTTGAGTTGGGGTATATAAACCAAACTTTCACCCAACCAAAACCCTTATTCTCATTTTCCACACAAAACAAAAGAAAAAAAAAGGAGGAGAGAGGAGGGTGCGGCGGACAAAGCGAAGCAAGGGGCTAGGGCGCGCGTTTTTTTATTCTTTCTCGCTCATTTTTCATACCCGTGATTGACGGACTTGGTAGAAGAGCCTTTCTGTATTGCTTTTGTTGCGACGGTCTACTGCTGAGGTAGGTTTCCCTACTCAACTAGTGCTAAGAGGTTAATTGTCTCGTATTAATATGTATATCTTGCTGAGGTGATTGTTATATTGAGTATTATGATGGTCATTTAATTATGACGGTCATATACTGAGCCTGTGAGTATTTTATTGTGATGCGACAAACATTATATTATCTTATCTCGTGATGGTTAAAATTATTATTGTGTTGCTATGGTAATTAAGACTGCGGTCTTGTGAAAGATATTGTGTGAGAAGCCTGCAGGGGAGAATGTGATGAATGGTAAGCCAGACCCAGCTGGGGTTGTGGTTTTGATGAATTGGTAGGCCTGGCACGTGGAAGTCAAAGCGACGTGGTCCAGCAGACGGAGCTACGGTGCCATGAGTGTATGTGAGGAATCTGATATGAGATGGGTGTATGGTGTGGCCGAGTGCTACATGGTCTCCGAAGCTGTGCGCCTGAGTTACTGTATTATGTCGTATACTATTTATTGTGATAATCGTAGTGATCTTGGTTTTAAGCTTTGATTACATTCATATTTTCTTGTCATTTATTATTAATGATTAGCATGAATTGACCGTGTATGTCTTGTGTCAAATTGTCACCTATTTCCAGGGTGGTCTGCGTTGGTCCATTCAATGATTTCCGCTTGAACGGGGAGCAGTATGATAAGTAGGTTCAGTTATTGTTGGTTGCTATGCTTGGAAGGGGAGCGTTAATAAATGGACATCGAGTCTAGAGTTGCCACTTTGGGTCATCACCATAGCTCAAGTTGTTTTATTTGTAGTTCGATTGTAATTTATTTTATACTTCAGTTAACTTAGCTTATAAACAGTTGAGACGCCTTTGTTGAGAAGTAGTTAAGAAAAGGAATAAAGCGTTGGTTTTGTTTTTCTATATCATTGCCTCAGGATACTGAGATGGTGACACTCTTATTTAATCGGAAATGTATTGATAAGGCTTCTGCTTAAATGGGGGTGTTACAAGGAGGGTATCACCAGCAGCTCCGGCAAGGTCGGCAGTCCTCTCAGCCTCAGAAGGCTCCATAAACATCGTCCATGGTGAATTGACATGGACAGTAAAAGTGTCACGGAAACACTGCCTAGACAGACGCTCGACTAGGTACCAAAGAGACCTCATGGGCGTCGTGAGAAGGAGTCTACTTGAACTCCTAGGTCTAAGTACCTCAGCCACAAAGGATGGTGCCCCAGTGTAGTCCTCCCAAGGCTTCGGCACCCACTGAAGTCACATTTCAAGGGTCAGGCAACCGAAATCGAAATAACAATGAAAATAGGCAATAATACGACGACTAGAAAGAAAACTTACGTTGTCAAGCCGCAAAGCGTTGACACCCCTCATGCAAGTGTCGTAAGAGGAACGCTGGCTCTTCTGTCTAAAGATGATCCAGTCCCTCACAACAGGGTATTTCATCGGCACATCAGCTGCCCTCGTGGGCGCAAACCCTGGAAAGTATGAGTAGATCCAGGCCTAAATGAAGAAAAAGAAGGTTTTAATGATTGTTCATTTGCCAAGTCACCTTTTTACTTGTTAAAGTGTGCATTTTAAGTAATATTTTGCTTATCTACGATGATCTTTCATTTCTCCAGAAATTTTAAATAAATAATCATTTATTTATTAATATAATTATTTATCAAGTAATCATTTACTTACCTATATCTACGATGATCGTTCATTAGTCAAAGCAAGTAAATAATCATTTTTTTACCTATCATTTATTGTTTTGAGCAATTCCTCTATGTACAAAAGGAAAGGAGGAGATAAGCACTTTTATTCCATTTCTATCCCTATAAATGAAGAAATAAAGGATAAAAGGAAGGTTCGTACCTCTAAAACTAGTCTTGGACCAACGGTAGCAGGCGACGTCCCTCTCTCCAATAGCTCGAGACACATCATGGCCCTCATGTAACGAGTTAGAACGGCAAAGCTAGGAGTGACCCAGTCCAGACGACCTAGGCCATTTAAGTCAACAAGAAAGGGAAGCAGCTTCGTCAACAGCCTCTCCCCCTTGTCTCCGAAGTGAATTGAAGACAAGAACCACCAAAGCCACAAGCGAGCTCGCTACTCGCCCAACTCCCTCCCTCGGTCAGCTGTACTTGAGGAAGAGTCTTCCCGTCAAAGTATTCCTTAACGTAATAACTCGGAACCGGACCGGGTACCCTAGCCGCGGCCTTAAGGAAAGACTAGCCCACCAGCCGCCTGCCCTCATCCGAGTCAGCCCTCATGGCCATCTCGGGCCACTTCATCGGCTCATCTCTGAAAGGCAAGCCGGGGATCATGCCGAAGTCCTCCAAAGTGACCCCGATCTCGCCGAACGACATGTGAAAGGTCGAGGTCGTATACCAGAAATGGTCCAGGAACGCCCGGATCAAGCACATGTTGGCACGGATCTTCTTAGCCCGGATCTCGCGCCAGGCCCTTACCAAAGCACCGAAGGCACCCCCGTCAAGGATGCCTTTCTCCCCCTTCGTCGACCTCTCGTAGGCCTCCATCATGGTCGTATACCCTGAGAACGACCTCATGTTGCCAGCCTCCTATAAAATTCAAACATTATTAGTCAAAGTTTTTCTCGAAAAGAAAAGAAGATTAAAAAGTTAGTAAATCAAAAATTTGAAAGTTTATTAGACTCCTTGTCGTTTGGTATGACAAGTGACTCTCCGCGGCCCAAATGAGATGCTAAGCATCCTATTTGTCTACCCACTCAGGCGCCCGAGTAGGCTGACGGCCACCTCTCCTAAGGCTCGCCCTCCTGGGCAGCTCCTCCTCCACTACCTCGTCCTCCTGAATACCAGTGTCCACCACAAGGGCTGAGGAAGGCTCAAGGTCAACGTCCATGAAGTCACGACTAGACGTCAAAGAAATATCCTCTGCAAAAGTGAGCATTATAAGTCATTTCGAGTCATTTCGGACCATTTCTGGCCGTTTTCAAGCTAATTTTGAATCATTTCGAGTTTTTTTCCTATACAAATAGACAAGTACGTCATGCTACGTTCCTACGTATCTTAAACATGCCTAATTACAATGACGAGTCGAAAATTCGACAGCATTTCGCTATAAATAGCCTAAACCAATACAAAAAGTGTCCCGAGGAGCAGTCATAAACTGAAATTCCGACATGATAGCAAGTTTACCCATAATCCAAGGGTTCTAAAACATCAACTTTCATCGACTTTCGACTAGTTTAAGGTCATTTTCAAGCCACTTAAGCGGTTTTACCCTAAAACCGTCACATTTTGCTACCATTTCATCAATACTTGACGAAAATTCGAAGTGAACACATGGTTGTGATCCTAGAAAGGTCTACTACTCAATTCTAATGTCAATTTCAAGGAACAAATTCATTTGAAAAAAAAGCCCTAATTTTTCGACATATTAGGTATATAAACCGTAATTTCAATGCTCAAATCAAGCTACAAATGCGATTAAAGCGAAAAAGGAATACATACCTGGATTAGTCATGGTCTAAGGAAGCTATTGATCGATTTATGATGATAATTGATGAATATTTTGAGTTATTTTGTGTTATTACAAAACAAAATGTTGAAATAGAATGAGGCATTGTATCGCGCCTGATTCCAGATTTTATCAGACCTGGACAAGCTTGGGAGAAAACGCAGCACATGCTGCGCCCCTTCCTGAGATCGCAACTTTTGCTGCGCCCTTTCCCCAGCAAGTTTCTTGCTCTCAGGTCGTTACAAGTTCGTTACTTGTGGGTCCTACCTTTATCCATTTTCGTTTGAAACGTTTCTTCACGCGTTTCGAGGTATTTTCGCAAGATACCTCCCATGGGTATATTTTCCAGTCCGATTTACCTGTTCCCCAGCAGATTGTATACATTTCTTCCCCAACGAGAGTACATCAAGGCATACAACCCGTGTATTCTTCGACCAGCAGAATTTGTTTCCAACTAATGTAAGCTTATTCTCTTAGATGGTTCTCGAAAAGTCTGTCCCGTTATTATCTTCTCAGCAGTTTCTACCAACATCCTGCTGCAAATTTGCTTACAACTAATGCAAACAGATTCAAACATCAACTTATTTTCACCGAGTTACTCTCACCGGCGGTTTCAGAAAAACAGTTCTTCTTATTTCTCCAGCATCTTCTGTTGTCCGCATCCTGCCATTCCCTACGGAGTTTCAGGTATGATTTCTTCTTATGGATGGCGATCTTCCTTACGTAGTCTACTGGACTTTAAACAATCCTCCTCGGAACTCGACAGACTCTAAAATGTTCTCGGCGACAGGTCCTTGGTTTAGCCCCCTTGAACCACCTCATGTCGCCATAATCTTCAGGTTGTAATCTTTGATTGACCTGAGGGCTATACTTTGACTTTTGCCTTGTCCAAGCTTTAGTCAAAGTGGGGGCTCTGTAGATACCTCGTTTCAACACCCTTCGCCAAACACTCGATGATAATTGGGCCGCATTTTTAATGTACTAAGCGTTAATATGACATTCCATTAATTCGTCAACAAATGATTGCCTAAGTATTCATGTCGACCCCTTTGTTGTCGTCTATATGCCAATACGGTCATTTTGACAGTAATTAGAGTGCATTTGGAGTCCGGGTCAGAAATCGTCTTCATTTTTAGAAATCGTCTTCATTTTCTCAAAAACCGTCTCAAATATGAGTCGGGATATTTCAAGAAGTCCTAAAAAATATCTAAATATTTTAAGATTTCGAAAATATTATGTTTTGACAGAATAAGGAAAACAAATCCTTTCCAAACTTTAAAACGCGTAAAATCTTTGATGCTGAAGGAGAAACAGCTCCAGGAGAGGACGCACTACCTGTTGCGCCTCTTCTTGGGCTTGATTCCTGCAGTATCCAAATCTTTCCATATTCCTTTCCGTATTTCAATTCTTCTAAAACTCTCACCTCGTGATTAGTATAAATAGAGGCCTCCGCCTCTCATATTCTTCACGTGAGTGTTCTCTTCTCTCTTTGCATTCTAAGACCACGTGCTTTTGCTATGATGCCTACGTGCTTGAGCATTCTCGACCACGTAAACCTAGATCATTCTAGGTACCAGTCACATTTTGCATAGACCTGCCAATTTGACCACTACACTTTAACCAACCTAACTAATCAATCGCTTTTCTTAAATCCTTTTCAAGGGCATCTTCATTACATCGAGTCAAATTAGTCAATTTCGCTTCGTAAACATGTAAGTCTGAGGGTGTAAAATCCCATTTGTATTTTATTTTATGTATTTATAATCATGTAATAGTCTACGCCGTAAACACGCCTTCAAAATCGTAAGTTTTTAAACCGTTTTGACGAATCAGCAGGGAAAGACTGTCGAGAAGAAAAGCAGGAGCAGTTGCGCCTTCTGGAACAGTCGCAGCATCTGTTGTGCCTCTTCTAGAGGTTGCTTATCTGTTGCTGCTTTTCTTCTTCTTCGTCGAGTACCAGTTGTTTCGTCCCTTTTGTATTATTCCGTTTTTTTATATAAATTCCAGTTTTCTTAATTATTTTCTTTCGACTTATATCCCTTATAATCAATATTTGTGGGTTTTTGTCATTTATTCAAACCTGAATTTCAACGGTTCAATTTTCCCGTATCAACTCATTAAGATTCGACTTTTGTATATGTTTTTCGTTCTATGATGATCTTTTATTCGTGTATAACCTGTTAAAACACTTTAATTCGAGTCTAATATCAATAATACATTTAAATTAATCAATGAATGATAACAACCCACGAGTCTGACTTTCACGGTCAGTCCAACTCGAGAACAGTCGCACAATGTGATGCGCCTCTTCCAGAGGACGCATCGTGTGCTGCGCCTGTTATGGGTTGGCTTCTGCATCTGAACTCGTCTCGTTTTGACATAATTTTCTAATTAGGTTTTATTAATTAACTATTATCCGTATTATCACTATTTGACGTGTTTATTCCTTTTATTTCTTTTATTTCTCTTAATCTTTTTTAGCGTATTTACGGCATAAATTCATTTATCCTTTTGTAATTTTATTTCTTTGTAATTTATTTCATCTTGTATGATTTATTATATGGCTTGCTTACATGTAATGAATGTAAATCTTTCACTTTGACTTAATTACTTATTAAATTTAGGTGTTAACTGACATAGCTTAACTCACATGTTATGACTAATTACGTGTTGCATTGCATGCATTCGAGCGAACAACATATCGAGTATAAATGATTTTCCTAATCATTAGTAGAGGTCGCTATCAAGGCGAGCGGGATTAGGTGTTCTAATAAGAGCTTCCTAGTACGTACCCTCACCCCTTACTCAGATATCTGTGAACACCAGTGTTCATTGGCATCGCGAGAGTCATTCTATACATGGAATGATAAAGGCGACGGGTTTCTTAGTATTCATGTCATTAGTTTGTATCTTGATGTGATACGAAGTATTTGAACGGATCCAATTATCCACAAAAATTGGTGGCAACTCCACAAATGCAGGCTTGTTCAAATCATTCACCGGTTTCTTGCCTTTCAAATCGATAACGGCCCATGACGTGCTTTGTCACCACAAAGTTCTGTGGGAGAAGTATCGCCGCCTCAAACTTTCAAACGTGTGGGTGCGCGCGACGCGGGTGGTCCATGTCCACAGAAAGCAAAAAAACTTGTCTCTAATGGAGAAAAATCTCCTACATCTTGAATATCGAACAAGACAGATCAAAGACCAATGACCCAAGTAGCCACGCCAACAGAGAGACCAATTCACAAATCGCTCTTCGACCAAACACCTGACCATAAACACCATAGAGAACCATCGTAGGATGCAACCAACATAGACCGGACACAAAGCCACCACGTCATTATTCTTGTGATGAAAACACGAAATAATAAATAGAGAATTACTAGTAAGACCATGTTCTTTTGGACTGGAACTGTCTGAACTGAACTGAACTGAACTTAATGGAACTTAACTGAACTAAACTTATTAGAGCTGAATTGAACTGAATTAAACTGAAATAATAGTTAATTTGTGAAAAGAAGAGTTGAACTGAATTGAATGAAACTGGACTGAACTTAATAGAGCTGAACTAAAATAAAATTAAGTCCAAAAGAACAGTGCCTAAGAGACATGATCAAATTAGAGGAATCTAGGAATCACCACTGCCATCCCAACCATCGCCACCACCAAACCTAAATCAGAACTGCATGGAGCAACACTCAACAAAACGAACAGTAACAATCCAAAAGAAGCCCAAAAAAGATGATCACACCTTTTAACAATAAATGATCAAAAATGCTAACACGTCATAACATCTAAACCATCCCACGACTATGACAATAAAAAACACGCGAAAAAAGTCAAAACAAAGGCATCCCCAAGCCACGAAAATAGGCCTGCGACAAGAAAGACATCGAAGCAATAGACGATGCATGCAAGGATAATAATGGAGAAAACTCATAATAAAACACACAACACAGCACGCAAACCTGACTAGTTGGGGAAGGGGCGAGGGAAAGGGGAACACCGAGTCAGACTCAAGCCCACAATATAATAGTAAATAAACACAAAGAGATGACCTCGTTATCATCAATGGCGAGTCGATCTAGAGATAAGAGATGAGATTAACCATGAAGGACGGAGGAAGGGGCTAGGGGAGGGGGGAACATGGATGATTCTAGGGGATGCAAGGGCTAATATACAACCTTTAAAAATCTGAAACAAAAATGTTTTGGGCAGGAACATGGCAGGATTATTACTTGGGTTCAGTGGTAAAGGGTAGTATTTTCATTTTAGAGGTCGGGGGTTCAATTCTTGGCAACATCTTTGTTTTTGGTCCCTATAATTATCTTCGGGAATTTTCATCTATAGGTTGTGTAATCAAAACTTAGCTATTATCTATTTTAATTTCCTAACATATTTATTTTATAGCATCATATTAATGAAGATTTACATCATTGTAATATATTTTCTAGTCAAAATAATGTTGTATTTTAAATATAATTATATTAGTACTTAGTAGTATTTCCAAATGTTCTGTTTTTCACCATAAGTAATTATAATTTTTTTTTACTTCAGTTATGGTGAAAAATACTTTCAGACTAAAGATCTAACATTCGTCGTCAGAATTTTAAACCCGTCTACTGACTTGATGTTTATACATTGCTAATTTTTTGCACCCTCTATGTTCAAATTCGAGAATCGTCATTAGGGGGAACACCCTCCAGACAGCATGCATGTCCAAAAACGGCCGGTAAAGGGAAGTGGGAATGCGGTGAGGATGCCACAATTCCGGCGAACTAACAATCAGAGCTTGGGAGAGGAGAAAAGGATGTATCACACTGTAGGATATATCCGTATATATCATCAAGAAATTATTAATTTAGGATTATAACGAAATTATAAAATATGAAACTTGTCATAAACGAAAGGC
>VHZZ01007687.1:46131-56330 GCA_009801015.1 Silene noctiflora
GATAAGATTAAGAGAAGATTAATAGGGCGTGTTAGTGAGGAGCAACAATGGTGGTGGTGTGTTGAAGAAGATAAAGGGAGTATTAATGGAGTTATGAAAAATAGATGACGGTAGAAAAGAAAAAAAAAAAAAGGTGTTAACGAGTGATTAAAACATTTTTACCCGCTTAGTAGGTAACCGGTCTACCTATTCTAATACAAGGGAAAGAGTGTGAAAGTTGGGTATATTAGTAGTTAAAATAAAGTCTAGAGTATTTTAAGAAGGACCCCAATAGTTTGGAGTATTGTCATTAAATAACCCTAATTTAAACTATAATAACAAATTCTTTTTTTTAGAAAAGTAAATAAATTTGGAGTCCGGACTTGGACTTTCCACATCTCTATGCACATTCTTACTTAGGTATGGATATCGGAGAAATAATTAGAAATGTGTATGAAAAAATTGGGAGGAGCAAACTTGTTAATTAATTGAGTATACAAAACAGGTAAATATTTTAATATATTTTTGCTCATTATTCATTAAAACATTAATTTTATGAAATAATTACAATCATTAGATATGATAGTATAGAATACCTACGGTACTCAGGATCGGTCCGGATTCTGTAGTGTCATATCATTTCTACTTTTTTGTCTTGTAAATGGAGAAAATCCAAATCGATCCCGATATACTACAGGAGAAATGATATGACAGTATAGAATACATACGGTACTCAGGATCGGTCCGGATTATGTATTGTCATATCATTTCTACTTTTTTGTCTTGTAAATTGAGAGAATTCGGACCGATCCATGTACTACTGTAAAAATGATAATGACATTACAAAATACTTATCATACTTAGATTTCAAAAAATAGGAAATCTCAACTGTCAAATTTTACATCACAAGTCACACAGTACAGTACAATACACCACAAAAACCCTGAAAAAACCTCAAACATTTCAATCAACTCCAAACTCTTCACCATTTTTCATCCAAAAAACTTGGTTTCCGTCGGATGTTGCCACATTGAAGAAAACTTACTCTTACCACTGATCTAAGAGGATGGTCAATCCTCCTCAATGTGGAATTTAGAGGTGATCAAGAGCGGGTTTGGGCCGGACATGGACGGGCTTAAACTTAAAAATATTGTCAGGCGGACCTAAATGTGTTGCCTGGTCCATTATAGCGAGCCTAGTTTGACAATCCATACTCGCCCATCAGAATAGGCGGGCCTATCCGCAGGCTCGTGGGCTCAAATTTATAACAAAAAACTCGATTGTGATCCGAAAAGAAACTACCTATTATAAAGAATAAAATTGGATTATGAACTTTTTTTTGGGCCTCAACTCCGTTTTGCTTAAGTTTATATAAGAAAAATAGTTAGCATATTGTTGTATACATTTTTTTTTATGTTAAAGAAGTTGTCATATTAATAAAATAGGAAAATATTTTTTTAAGCGGGCCTAACGGGCTGGCCCATGGACATTTCTCTTAGTCCATACCCGCCCACTAATTTTAGCGGGCCTATTTTCTTTTTCCGTTACCCGTTAATTTAATATATTTTTATGTCCAATCCCGCTTAAATAGCAAGCCAAGCGGGACGGGCTAAACGGGCCGACCCACACTTGATCAGCTCTAAATTTGTGGATGCTATAATGTACTACACGTCTACCGCAGAAATGATATAATACGTGGTACTCAAATTTCAAAAATTAGAAATCCCAACGGTTACATTTCGCACACAGTACACCAAACCACCAAACATTTCAATCAAAAAACTTGGTTTCTGTCAAAAAAAAATCCCAAAATTTTCAATCGCCAACAAAAAAACACGAAATGGGTATTCCAAAATCAAACAATTCAATCGAGATTTGTTCATCAGATGATGAACAATCCCCAATTAAAGCTATATTCTGCTTAAAAAACAGGACACAAAATATGAAAAAGATTGAAGAGGTTGAAGATTGTTTTATCTTAGATTTTGATCCTTCTGAACCTTCTCCTGTTGCCAATCTCAAGTTCGCCAAACCCGTCTTCGACGATGACAATGATCTTAGTCTAATTTCCGAAAAGGGTCAGGTATATATAAGTACATTACTCTTTTGTTGAAATTTATATGCCAATGCTCTTTGATTTCTTGCTTGAAATTAATTATCGTCACAAAGATGAAATCATTACTGATTTTTAGTTGATTTAGGATTAATGTTGAGTTGGATTTGATCTGATTTAGGATTAATGTTGAGTTGGGTTTGATCAATTCGTCGCAAAGATTTCATTTTAGTGATTTGGGGTTCTTGAATGAAACTTCTTGGACTGTTTTTGAATCCCCAATTGTGACTATGTATATGAGAATTGACGGTCTCATGATAGTCTTATCGCGAGATCTCACATAATGTAGACGGGTTTTACATGGGACTTACTCTGAATTGTTTGTTGTAGGTGGCATGTAGAGATTACCCACATCCAAGGCATCTCTGTGTGAAATTCCCATTTGATAAGACTCCTCATGAATCTCATTGCGAAATGGTAAATGTAGTTCAGAACTTTTCATTTCGTAATTGCGTTCGTTACAGCACTGCAGCGAAACTGTCATATATGAATCAATTTGCTTTCGGATTACTTGAACTAAAGCAGTTCATTATTGTTAACTGAGCTTCGGGTATTGTGAATGATTTTACAGTGTTTTTGCTACATATGCGAAACAGAAGCTCCGTGCAGAGGATGGACTACAGGCTTGAAGCATTGCAATGCTACTAGCAATGGTGACAAAATTTGGAAGACATTGAAAGACAGCTGTAAGAAATGTTAGCATTTTCTCCCGTTTGAAGGATTTGAAATCGAATTCAAGCTCAGAATTTGAGTCGAGTATAGTAGAAGTATTTAGAATTGGATGTATGTGGAATTGTAATGTAGATAATTAAGCACTACTAGGTGGTGTGCTGTTCTTGTGCGGCTAATACAACTGAAATGCATTGTGTTCGTCCCAATCATATGATCGATTCTTCTGCGATGTCAAAATTATAGCTTGCGACTTGCGACTTGCGACACTTGCATTACCATTAAAAAGAAATGGAAATTCTCAATGTCTATCAACTCTGCAAGTCGACATCTTTGGAGGCCTGTTTATATGCCCTTGATTACATCAAATTGAAAGCTTGGCTTAGAAAGGTACTTTGGTAACTGCATCGGATCACACATCACACAACACGAATGTCGCAGGTGTTTTTCGTTGGACACGGCTATTTTCAAAACTATTTTATGTGCTTAAGCAAGTACCATTAACTTCTCATAAACACAGAGAATTGTGACATCCCACTTAATATTACTGTCAACAGAGTAGAATTACAACCGACAGAGAGCACGCCTAATCTATCAGACTCGTTTCATACAAAATTTTAACACGGGCCGACACTGACTAAATTCCTAGCCAGCCCACTACATGTCTACATTTCAAACGATTCCACCCTAGAATTTAGTTCAATTAGCTATTGATTTACAGTTGTTGTGAGGTCATCCAGGGCCAAGAAAGGAACCTTGCGTTGTTAAGATCAGCATGCCGGTAATATTCCGGTGTTTCCTTGAACAGCTTTATAGCAGTGTAGGCTGCAAAGAGGAAGCTTGGACTTCGAATCACGATACTTATACTCATTTGTACAATTTGGTCCGACGCATTTCTCACGTGGAGGAGGATATCTGGACCATAAGATTAACGGTTAGTCAGATACACCAGACTTGCTCAGCACTACCGGAAAGGCAAAGGAAACATTTCTTAAGTTAGTGAGACCAGTCCCTTCTCAGCCGAATTTAACAAAATTTACCCACATAAAGAAAAAGTACAAAACTGTATACAACGTGGTTTTACATACAGCATAACTGTAAACCGTGAAAGTTCTTTTGTAGGGGTACTTGGATAAATGTCATGCAACCGTGAAATGACCAACAGATAATCTGTTATGGTCGGATACACAGAACTTGTTTTTGCACTCCCAGAAAAGTAAAGATAACATCCTCTAAGTTTATGAATCCCTTCTCACCCGAATTAAATAAAAGCTACCAACTTACCCATCTACAGAAAAACACACAAGTTCATATAATGCGGTTTTACATACAATATAATAGCAAACGCAGACGTTATTTATTCAGGTACAGCTGTAATAGGCAGTCACTAAAAATTCTTTTGTAAGGATATTTGGATAAATGACATGCAACCATGAAATCTCCAAATGTAAAACAGCCTTAAAAGCGACTTTGTGCAGAAAAGAAAGCATAACACAAGCAACAAAGACATCAAGGATCACAAGAGCATGATACAATATTGATACCTGCATGCCAATGAATTGAATATCTTAGGTAACCCCAAGTCTTCAGAGAATGTAAGGACAGTTCCTTTCGGATTCATGCTCAATCTTATTGTATTGGGTCTCAGTGTTGCAGCCATGTCGGTTTTCTCCTGCGTATAAACTACTGTTAACACATGGTGCTTTCAAGTGGACACACAGCAGCTAAGCAGAACCCTTAAGTAATCACCTGGGCCAATACTTCCTGTTGCTTCTTAAGCTTATCTTCTTTCTTCTTCCTGTTTGAGTCTTGTCCAAGTATTTTTCTAATTGCTTCAGCCTATGACATGTGCTACATGAATTAGACCTAGCTCACAGGCTCTCAGTGAGTCTTGCATAAGATGGTCTCACATATCAGACCAACAAAATCCTTATATATATTCCTAATTCAATTGTAGTGGTTCATGGGATTGGTCTCATATGTAAGACCCTCTTATATAAATTTCATTGTTCTTTAACATCAAAGAAAAGAATATGGGGATAATGGCGAACCTCAGCCTCCTTAGCGGCCCTATCTGCCAGTAATTTGCGCTTCTGAGCAATTTCAGCTTTTCTCAACTGGTTCTCCACTGCGGACAATTTTTGTTCTGAAATGTTCATCAACTACTCATTAATACTGAATGCAAATGAACTGAAACCAACTGGTTCCCTACGATGTCCTATATTTGATCAATGTTAGTCAATGTCTACATAATGCCTTTTCAATCAAGGAACTGCAAAGAACGTACCCTCATCAGTTTCAAGGTAGACAATAATTGACCTCTTAACCCTAACACAAGCAAAGATATTAAGCACACACTTTGGTACTCCATGCATCCCCACAGATACGCTCCATAGGCTTGTAATACAATTTTCATGTAAAAATGCTAAAAAAGGAAATGCAGACCAGGGCCGTCTCTGAGATTGATGGGGCCCTGTGCGAAATTGTAAATGGGGGCCCTAAATTTACGCGCTCTAAGTTAAAATTTACTCTCTGTTTTTTTGCATAACCTTGTATATTTTAAGACATTCACTTTTTTCTTCAAAATCGCTTAAAATGTATAACTAAATATTACGATATGTATATGCATATAAAAAGGGGAGAAAAGTATGTTTTACCTATAGTAAATGGTAATGCAAAATTATAATAAAACATTCTAATTAGAGAAATAGGCAAAATTAGGTAAGAACTAGGAAATACTCCCTCCGTCCTGGTCATTTGTTGTCCTTTTATTTTGGCACAAAGACCAAGGAAAGAGGGGGGATTATAATATGACAAGTGGAACAAATTGAAATTGAGGGACAACAAATAACCGGGACGGAGGGAGTAATAACAATTAAGCACTCCCAATATAAATGAACAAGAAAAGTCTCAACTTTCTAGCCACCGTCAAACATTAAGAAAAGAAAGAGAGAAAAAAGGAACAAAAGGCCCAAAAATATGGGCAAAGTGAGAGTCGAACACGAAAACACCCACTTAAAAGCCAATTTTACCAAAAAACTTCAGCCATTGCGCCACTCTACATAACATAACACTCTTTACACTTTATTGTTTATGTACTGAATTGCCTATTATTGGGCCCCCAAAAATTGGGGGCCCTGTGCGGCCGCACGGACTGAACGGGCTAAAGGCCGGCCCTGATGCAGACGTTGGCTAGGACAAACTAAAGATGAACACGTAAACTATTTGCAGAGAAAGAGGGTAAGCTTCAATCATCAATTCACTTGTTACTACGTTAATATTTAGTAAAATTAGGAGATATATCAGGATAAGATGGTTACTTTTGGAAGGGGCGTCAGGCAAACCGTTTGGAAATTCAACTAGACCACCAAAATCAGGACACTCAAGAGCTCGTCTACGTGTCGTCATCGTTATCTCAGTCCCTGACGCTGAAGGGAGATCAGCAAAATCTTCTTCATCCCTTGTACTATTGAGCTCATCATCTAATGGTATCTGCATTTCAAAGTCATTATCTTCCTTAAGTCTTGGCTTCTTTTTATGATCTTTTCTGTGATCTCTCTTATCACTGTGTTTGACACTCAGTAGCCTTGCAATTCCTTTAGTTTTCTGCCTACTTTCCTCCTGCCTGTCACCACAACCAGAAGTAACCTTATAGGTTTTCAGTTTTTTTAGGTATCGAATTTCCTCATCATCGTCTTCATCAAATCCATCGTCAACGGCATGTTTGTTAGCAACTTGTTTGTAGTCCATTGAGGATGCTTGACGCTAGCACAAGCAACAAAGAGTCATATCATGCCGCTTGCTTAAAATATATGTTATAGATACCCTAATAACATATTACATATTCATATCAGATTAGACAATCTTAGAGCAATACACAAACCCTCATAAAATACCTGGTTTTCATGAATCCCGCCACCAGAAGTAATTTCCGAGCTGGATTTGGTATGAAGAGTACGTGTGACTCCACCTAGTTTAAGTTTCAACTTCTTGACCTTTCTTTCGTTTCCTGGAACTTTCGGTTCAATTACCTGAAGTCATATCACCTTTGTTATATTATCACAGTTAATGATCAACCAAACGAAACTAAAACTTTGAGAATGTGGCCACATCCTAGAACTGACCTTTGAGTTATACATGTTAATGTCTTCATGTAGTCCTCGATCCATGGGCGATACTGGCGACATGAAAGCATTGTGGGGATGGTTGAATGGCTTTGGATTAGAATGTGGTCGCCTACGGGAGCTACTTCTCTTCCTCCTTGAGGTAGAAAAGCAGGTGCTGATTGACTCACTGAGTGGTTCCATGAGGGGAACGTAGGGAGGTAACTCAGTTTAGAAGTTAAAACTGATTAAATGAGCCATATAGAAGTGCAACTATAGCAACCTGCGTTCACAGAGGAACAGTAATATCTTTAAATTTCAATAGAGGAAGTTGGATGGAAAGCAATGACAGAGGCAGAACTATGTAAATATAGTAAGCAAAAAAGCATGTCATTAATTGTATTAGGATATTCAACTCCTGCCATCTTGGCCAGCTTAACATAATCATCTTCACCTAGTAAAAGGGAAAAAAATGAAATACTTCGGAACACGGTTTCAAACTACCGCATCCAACAAGTTTTCATAGGCATAACTCTATACTCTATAGCATATCCTACTCTTGTATCCATGTACTGAAATTAACCACACATATCATTTAGAAAACAAGAAGGTTACACAGTTACGTAGATATAAAAGATGCTTCAAATAAGAGGTTTGAATGTTGGAAACGCTTCATCAATTTTCATTACTCGCAGTTTATAAAGTATAGAGCATGATCAAAAGAATAAAATGGCATTAGGGTAAGTATTTCTTCATCAAGGAGCTATGTATGGAAATACAGAGAATTATAGTAGAAAAGGTTTGAATAGCATTGAAAAAAAGGGAGATAGTGGAGTTATATCTAACAAAAACACGCCCTTTTGCAAACCTTACGCTTAGTAAGAAAAGCCTGATATAAGGATTTTAACCCCTCACCAACCTTGGTTCACGCGGGCACAAGGCTCACCACGTCATTACCACAACACCTTAAGTGCCCCTTCTGCATGTGATGCAGCTAACACTGTGCACTACTATGCAATTCCTGTATCTTTGTTCTAGGTTTTTTTAGTGTACCCTTCCCTCTGTCTCATTAGCCCCGCCATCTAATTCGTCACATGCTAGCCCTTTGAAAATCCATTAAACGGGTATCAACGCAAAAACTTCTATAATAGAAACATAAATTTGTTTGCTGCGTTGCTCTACCTTGCACATTTGAAACTAAGCCCTACACTCACATGCGTGTGCGTACACACACTCATTACATGTCACAGCCTCAAAACAAAATGAACCACTACACGGAGGGGTAAATACAAAGAATTTGATAAACCTATTCACTTTCATTACAAATAAAGAACAAAGGGCATCCACACCAAAGTATCGAAATAGCTTAAACTGACACGACAAAGAATAATGTGGGAGCTCTATCTCCGAATATAAGTGAAACTGATATATTCCCCATCAATATCAACACCAACTACTGCAGCAAAAGCAGTTAAATCCTCCACATCGCGCACATGAACCACCCAAGATACCAATTACTAAAGCAATTTACCATATTCCTTCAGTAATTCGCCCCCTAACGAAAAATCATGGCTCCGCCACTGGTCACAACTTAAACTTCACATGATTAGATAATGTAGACAAACCTACAACCCAAACCCCAGTAATAATCACACCTTACTTTCCAAAAATCAAAAAAATTCACACCAACTAAACATAATCCAAAAATTATACAACAACCCAGTTCAATAAATGCAATCAAATGAAAAAAAAAAAAGTTGAAATTTAAACTAAAAACTCTAGCTAAATAGTTGAAATAAAACTACAATTTAATGAAAAACAAACCAAAATAATTAATGGGTAGTTGGAATTAAAAGTTGTTAGTTCTTACCTTGTGGAAGCATGTCAAGAAGATGGTAAAAAGAAACCCTAGACTGTGGGCAAATGAAGAACTGGTAAAAATCAAGCAAAAACACCAAGTAAGAAAATACTAACGAGATGGTGGTGCAATATTGCGATATTAAGGAAAATAAAATAACGTCATCGGTAAACAGTAAATATCGAGTCTCGGTACCAACCTCTAATAGCCTAGTCTCCTCCTCTCTGATTACACTGGACCGATAAGCCACACGGTCGATACGGCCGTGCCGATATACCATAGCGAGTTTCGTTTGCATTGGGGAAATTGGGTTTTTGGAGTATTTTTTTTGGGCCGAATTATATGGGTCGTTGTGAATCAAAAGATGTTGGCCCATTCTTTTAACATTCTCTTCACAACTTAGAAGTGTATGTCTTTGTTAAGATAGACATTGAGTTAACATTTGAATTTCAACTCTCGGAGTATATTGTAATGTTCTTGTGGCTCATTTGAAACAAATAAAAAGACTTTTCAATAGGTAATGTCGAGCTAGTTGAAGGTATTTGAGCTTGAGACTGAACCGGTAAGCATATCTTTTCAGAACAGGTCTCAGAGGGTTGGCTGAATTTTTCAGGCCCTAATTGACACTGACAATGGAAGGGCTTTATGTGGGTTGGTCGGGTTGGAGATATCTCGACGCAGTAACATGGGCAGGCGGTAGGGCGAGGCAAACCCGTATTATCAACCTTGTCAAGCGGTAGGCAATAGGCCGGGGTGCATTTATCATGTACGAAATATTTTGAATAACGTGCACATACCAAATTACTAATATTTTTGAAAATGGTAATAAGGATATATTTTTGAATTATGATTGTGTCATTTTTTTTTAAAGAATAGGCAGACTATTATTAAATCAACGATCTAGAATAAGTCAGGTACCGAAAAGAGAATAAAATTGGCTATCATCAAATCATCAATCCTAGGATCCTCGCTCATATAGTCATTTTTATCATCTTCTTCTTCCGAATAAGATCCTCACCATTTCTTTCTTTCTATTTCCTCTCACAAACCCATTTAATAATATTTTTCACCTTTAAATACTATTATCCATTTATTTCTATGCAGTATAACACTTGTTAGTTGTTACTAATACGCAATTTGGACGTTCAAATGAAATGAACTCTCCATTCCTTCCGCTTTCCAATGTAAAAATTCCCACAGGAGACAAAATAACACTGACCAACTGATCGAAAAATTGCAGTAATAAATAAGACAAACTCCATGGTTACAGTGGTGTGCATTCTGCAATTAAAAAAAAAAATGGCAAATAAATTCCATTTCAACAAAATGACGACTAAACACCTTTGCCTTGAAACAGTGGCGGATGTTGAAAGATTTCAGGTGGGGGCCGAAAAGTACTAATACTGTTCCGACTTGTTAATTAAAAACAATTTTATTAAAGCTGATAATTTATTAGAAAAAATCCTATGAATCAAAT
>VHZZ01007695.1:29035-39058 GCA_009801015.1 Silene noctiflora
GCTCGTCAAAACCGAGCCTACGTGGACACCATTTTGATAATTATTTTCAAAACCGACCCAAAACGACAATTATTTTATTTTCGAGCATTATTTCAGTAACGATTCAACTAAAATTGAAGAGGCTGGAGTACTTGAGCAAGACTGCGCATGGTGGTTTGGGAGATTTAAAGAGAGGAGAAGAAGGTGGGAGGTTAAAAAGTGAAGGCGCTGAGATTAATTAAGAAATGAAAAGGGAAGAAGAGAAGAAGAGAAGGGTGAAGAGAAGAGAGAAATGGTTAGTAGTATTAGGAGTTATACTTCATGCTGTTTATATGTTAAGCATTTTCGATATCTACTTCAAAACTCCAATTGTTCATGGCATGGATCCTGTCAAACCTCGTTTCTCTCCTCCTGCTAAACGCCTTATTCTTCTTGTTGGTACTATTCTACCAACTACGATCTGTTATTTGACTTTGAATTGATAATTTGTTATTTGTTATTTGTATTTGACATGCTACTTTGCAGCTGATGGTTTGAGAGCTGACAAATTCTATGAGCCTGATGAGAACGGAAATTATCGAGCTCCGTTCTTGAGGAGCGTAATTAAAGACAAGGGCCGATGGGGTGTCTCCCATGCTAGGCCTCCTACTGAGTCCAGACCTGGGCATGTTGCTATCATTGCAGGGTTTTATGAAGATCCCAGTGCTGTTACTAAAGGATGGAAAGCTAATCCTGTTGAATTTGATTCTGTATTTAATCAAAGCCATCATACTTTTTCATATGGCAGCCCAGATATCGTCCCAATATTTTGTGGCGCATTGCCACACAGTACATGGGATACATATCCTCACGAGTTTGAAGATTTTGCTACTGGTTCGTCTCAATTCTTAATGATTTTTTTGTGATACTTATTAATTCCTACTTTATCTTCAACTAGTTGCTAGTGGGGTGTCTCCGTTTCCTGATGGCATTTCAGAAGTCATATTCAGCTACTAGAATTTCTCCTTGGACAAGTTCAATTTGTGTCGTAATGTGTGGGGAGCTCGTGATTATCAGAGTGGTGGTTTAAATGGGTTATCTTTTGACTTTTGACTATGATTGACGCCAACGTGGAGGTGATACTATGAAGACAGTAAATGCTCTAATGGGTCTAGCTTATTGGCTGTTGCTGAATCTGTGTATTTTTTTTGAACTAGAAAGTTAGATTTGTATCATAATGTGTGGAGCTAGTTTTAATTATCTGAGTGATTGTTGACAATGTGTTCTCTAATGGGTCTAGCCTATTCTTAAGTCTGTTGCTGAACTTGCAGTATGAGTTCCTTACACTGAATCTATGGAGTTTTCTGCATAAAGTTATGATGGCCCAATAAAATTTATAGTTTTATTGTTTAGTTGTTAGAGCGGTCAATGAACAAAATTCATTGTCACTTTCCAGTCTTCGGTGGATCATAACATCCAACACAAGATCTTCTATGGACAAGAGGTTCATGAGAAATGTTCAGTTTTGTGGCTAATCTTTGGGATAACCCCTGATTGTAAGAATCCTCTGCCTGTTCAGATTGCATAAACAAAATCAACTAGACTTTCGTCTTCGTTCACTAGTGCAACTTGTCATCATCAAGTCACACTTTCCAAAGTCTAAACACCAAGTGCAGACTCACTATGTATGACCAGCTTATCCTAAAATAAAAATATGGTAAACGGGCATGGGGACAGGTTTACGAAATATAAAATATTTAGAGTTTGTAAAGTGAATTGGAGAGATATTTGATCCATAAGGTTTACATTGTCAAAAATCAGAGCACATGCTTTGTATACCAAACTCTTCTTCTGCTTTTGTCACGCTAGCCTCCCTTTCTATCTCTGCCAGGTGAAGTGTTGAACTAGTAAATCTGACATCCATATTCCGAATATCATGTCAAACCAAGGTTGGTCCAAGATTTAAAGAATTCACTCACTAATAAGTATAGCCGGAGACCTTCTGAATCCCTCCTCGTTGGCACAACCTTGTTCTTGTATGTAATACACAAGGCTTCTGGTTGTGTCCATGTGTTTCTTGTGATTTCGTCAGATGAGGAATGTTTTTAAAAACCATGATTTTACCTTGTTTCTCTCGATGTTAAAACAGTAGCTGCTCTAAGTTGGCATTATGTACTGTAGTTTTGGTCCTTTGGATGCCAACGATGTGCTGTCATGAGTTAATTGGTACAAGTCAGCTTAAATTTGGGTAAGATTATTTATGGATTAAGTTTCTATTATTACTTCTAGTTTGCACTCACTGTAAGTGTTTACAATCAGTCCTGAAATGTGAACTTTTTTATTGGATGGCAGCAGAAGTACTTGGGCTTATAGTCCATAGTTTCACAAGAATTTTTCTTGACATCTCATTTAATTTAGAATCTAACTGTCTAAGAGCTGATTTGGTGACCAAGGATGCAAATATTGCTGCTCTGCTCCCATGCTCGACCTCATTGGACAAGGTCATGGTGAAATTTGACTGGGAAGCTGTGATGTTCTTCTCGATATATTTGAATAATGACTAAACAATTGTTTGCTTGATTGTCAATATGTGAGATAAAGAAATTTGCAAGTTGGTCAACTGTCAATGGCCAGAGCTAGATTATGAATTGTATGCTTTGTTTAAATAAGGTTCTTTTGTTACATATTGTTCAGCATAGTAGAAACTATTTGTGTAGTTAACATATCCGATATAACATCACGAATTAATTTAAAGTGTAAATATAATTTGACACCCCTTTCAGCTTTTAATCTTACCTTTTGTCACAAGTTATGACATCATACTTTGTAAAATGCCTTACTGTAATTAGTATTCACACAGATGCATCGTTTTTGGATGAATGGTCCTTTGACCAATTTCAGAGCCTTTTAAACAAGTCAAAGGAAGATAAGAAATTGCAGCAATCACTTGAGCAGGATAATGTGGTCATCTTTCTCCATCTACTTGGTTGCGATTCAAATGGTCATGCTCATCGCCCGTTCTCGTCTATCTATCTCAATAACGTTAAAGTTGTAGACCGGATTGCTGAGAGAGTGTATGAAATAGTGGAGGATCATTTCAAGGACAATCAGACTGCATACATTTTTACGGCTGATCATGGAATGAGTGACAAAGGTAGCCTTTGATGATTGGTATACATTTGTGTACTACTTTGAAATGGATTGATAGCCATCTGCATCATTGAATTATTACTTTTTCGCCAGTTACTTTATTAGATAATTTGGTTTTCTTATACTTTGGGGCCTCACCTGAACATTCAGTCTCTGACCGTCAGACGGCTTTGCTTCTATGAATGAGGGTTAGCGGGTTGTTGGCTTGTTGTTTGCGTCTTTAACTGGATTTGGGAAATGAAACGACGTCAAAGCAATGAATTGTAGATATATGCTGATCAAATATTTGTTGTTAGTGTTTAATGAGAGAGAAACAGAAGATAATGTGAACCCTAAACCCTAAAATATAACTGAAACTTGTAAGATAATGTAGCTGTAGCATTTTATTAGTAAATGCATATGATTGATAGAGGTGATTCTTTTACTCATCCATGTTCTTTATAGTTGTTTGCATTTGATTCAGATGGCCAACTGATATCAACTCTGACTGAAATATTGTCCCTATGAATAATAAGCACTACTTTTTAGAAATGACAATATGAAGATATTTATTTCTGAAAATTCAATTGATTGTGCAAGTAATAGGTACAACGCATTTATTTGTACAGTCAATGAATTTTTACGAGGGCCATATTTCTATGTGACTCACTAGTGCTCGTACTTTTTGGTGAAGACGGTAACATATGAAACTTGATGTGCAGGTAGTCATGGGGATGGGCATCCGACAAACACAGATACCCCCCTTGTTGCTTGGGGAGCAGGAGTGAAGGGTCCCCAGCCTATCTCCAGTAACCATTCTGACTGTGGCTTCCGTTTTGTTGATGAACATTCACATGACACACCAACACCTAACGAATGGGGTCTTGATGGCATTGAAAGAGTGGATGTCAATCAGGCTGATATTTCTCCATTGATGGTTGTTTACCTTCCTTGATCATCTGCATGACGTCTTCGTTTCCTTATCTGATACCTACCGTTCTCATTCGTCATTTGGCCTTTTTACAGTCAACTCTTCTTGGTATGCCGTGCCCTGTAAACTCAGTTGGAAGCTTGCCTCTTGATTACATAGACTTTACTGAGGTATGTTATAAGATTATTGTGTTCAATTGTAATGTGAAAGTTTGTTGTATCTTTGTCATTTTCTGTAACTTAGTTCTCTAACTGAAAGTTTCCAGGGAGACGAAGTTGAAGCTGTGCTTGCTAATACTAAACAAATCTTGAACCAATTCCTCCGCAAGTCATGTATCCTTCTTGATGTAAATTCTGAATTTTAATGGCCGTCTTGTCAAGTTTTTCACTTGGACCTTGTTACTCGGAGTCGTATTGAAGTATCTGACCCGAGTTCATATTAAAGTGTCAAATTTAGCTTGTTTTTGGGTTAAATGAAATGTCCTAGTGTCCTACTCTTGTCTGAATGTTGAGTGTGGACAAGGTAGGCGCTTATCAAAACATGGGACTTGATTGTTTGTCGAAGTTACTACATTGTCATCCTTGCGAGAGCATATTACTTCTAAATTGATGGGGGGTTGGTCGTATGAGAAAATAAGGGGTAAACATACCTGGTCAACTTATAATTCTATTTCAGGACTCACATTAGCAGGAAATTGTTATTCTATATCTTTAAGGTAATATTTTCTCATTCAGCAGCAACTGCCAGCTGAATTGCATGACCATTGGGAGTTCTCATTCCATTTAGGTTTCCATTTGATATTATCTTTGACTAGGAAGTAAATTGGTATTCTTGACAAGAGATTAGATATAAAGCAATCACATTCCTTGTTTTTCAAGCCTTTCAAGCCATTAACCAACTATTTGTCAATGTTGGATAAAATTGAAGAGCATGTCTCCAGCAGAGACTACCAAAATGCGATGAAATTATCCGAAAACCTCAGAAAATTGGCACTTGAAGGACTCCATTATTTCCAGACATATGACTGGATGATGCTCATGACAGTGATAACTCTTGGATACATTGGTTGGATTATCTACCTGGTTGTTCATGTTCTGCAATCCTATACTAGTTGGCCTGGTAAAATGATGAAGAAAGAAGAAGCTGATCACCAGGGAAAAAAACCAAGGAAGGTATGAGGCTATGAGCAGTCGCTTGTTGTAGAATCCAGTCCTTTTCGCTGCATACATGAACATGCTCTTGTGTAATGATTTATTGTCTGTTCAGGGGATGGATAATTTCCTTTGTATCCTGTCCTATCTTTGAGTAATTTACCAAGATATATTTAGAAGAATTTGTAAAAGATGAAATTATGACAGCAAATAGCTAAAGCAAAGGAGTACATTAGCTCTGAAATTCGAGATGGGTTTTAAACGGGATAAGTGCACTACTCACTTTATTTGATTTTCGAGTAATCTAGTCATCGGATTGTTAAGGAGTCAATGGTGGTACTGGTACCTCATCTCCATTCTCCTAGACCTAAATTTCTCGGTACATGGATTTTTATCAAAGTATCATGCAGTCCAACATATGTCTGCTGCATTTTCACTTTCCCATTCCTGCTTTTTGCACCTGAAAATTATGGTCCTGCAAATAATAGAAACGCTAAAGAAAATTGCACAAGCCTCCTATGAGCAAGGATGCTATTTTGTTCTCTAAGGGAAAACTGTTTCTATTGGTTTTGTTTTCTTTACCATAATTTGTAGCGAAAATATTATGTTAATGGCCTGGTTGTTTTCTCCAAAGTACTGCTGATATTGTTTTCTTTTTCTTGATTGATGACATTTAAGTTATTAATGATTGACAAATAATAGTGAAAAATGAGCAGCCCTAGCAGAATATGCATCTACTCTTTTTTATTTATTATTTTTTTTAATTTATTTTTTTGTGGATGAGCACTCATTAGCAAAATGTTTCTTCGGAAAAATTCACATGGTGACACTAAGGTTTGCCACTTTGCATGTGGTACCTCTCTTTTTAAATAAGAAAAATTTGACTGACCATAGCTTGTGTTTAGGTGTTCAGAAAATGATGATTTTTTTGGAATCGATCGTGCTTATGTGAAGCATGATTCGAAAAATTAAAAATTTGTCGCATTTTGAACTCGTAGCTAGAGTTGTCTGTCGAAGTTGTTTGATCGAATAAACTTTGACAAATCATATCTCTTGGCCATGAGTTCCATATGGTGATTTTTTTTTTCTTTCAAACTGACTGTTTTACAAAATCTTCATACTGGAACAAAGAAACCCGTTTCTGATCTCATGATCACGACTTATGTTCAGGGTTCAGATAAACATTTTTTTTTTGTTGAAATGGGCCACGTGCAAAATGGCAAACCAAGGGATATCACGTGAATTGTCTGATGTTTTATTTTTATTTTTAATATTAATAAAATGTTTCTTGCCTATTTTTTGTTCAAATTTTGATTCGTTGATTTGTGGTGTCCCTTGTTTTTTCTGTTTCATGAAAACTTTAAACATCCGAACCGGCTGTTCTCTTTCGAGCAACGAGTAGGGACATGAAGTAAGGAAACTATCAAGGTGATGGAGTGTGTATCTTACTAGAAATAGTTTTATATTTTGTTAATGTTTTGGTGGAGGTTGAAGCAATTGTACACACCATGTTGAAAACCTTTGTTTTACTTAGGTTGATGTTAAATATAAAAAATTTGAACCACCGAGAAAATATTTCTAGAGATAATCTTACTCAGAGCCATCCTATAGACATCTATAATGGTAAGAGCATTTCTAGGAGGAAAGCATTGAAGGATTTATCAAGATCATAAGGGTAAAATTGTTTTACTCGGTAGCTCTGTGCTTGACTACTAGAGTGCATGGTCAAGTTAGTGTATTGTTGGCTTATGCTGCTTCTCTTTAAGAAGGTTTCTTTGCGGTTTGAACTTTGTAAGCTTCTGATCTATCTATAGGAGGGGATAACCTGTCTCATTATTCCACTTTGTAGGGCTCGGAAAGTTCCTTGGAGAATTTTTTTTAATGTAATCGCAGACATTTGAACTGAGCTCGCTATTCCGAAAATGTGTATTTTTTCGCGAGCGGCGGGGCCACTAAAGTAACTATCTCTACGGCCAATTTGGGGCATTCATGTTGTATTCTTTTGAAATGGACTAATAGGATTTCACTTTCTCCAGTCTTGTAAAAGAATGAGATTGTACTTTTATGTGATCAACCAAGTTTCCTTTCGACACTAGAAAATGCTTGCCCCCCTTTTCTTGTTATCAATCGTCTAGTAAGAGTTTTTAAGGTTGCATTTGCCATCAGCAAAACTACAGTTTCCTTCATAGCTGTTTTATGCATCTCTTTTTCGGTTATCATTTTTGCCCGCAGGTCTATATTCTTGGAGGGTTGTTCATGGGGGCATTTTCTGTAATACTGCTTGTTGAGCGTTCTCCGCCTCTGTACCATGCTTATACTGCCATGACAATTTTCCTTTGGACTCAAATTCTAAGTGAATATCAGTTTTTGAATGTTTTACGAAGAAGGTTGCAGAAGGAGAAGCTTGGTTATTTCATCAAACTTGTGGCTTATTGTGTTGTTTCAGTTCTTCTCCTTGAATTTCTGGTACTATTTAGAAATAACGAAATATTTCTTTCTATAGAAAGCTATTTTCTTACACTTATTCTTGACTTAAGTTGGTTTCCACTTGCACAGGTACATAGCTTCACAGAAAGGAAACTCTACACTGGGTGCTTCCTGGTTACTGGGGTTGTAGCTTCCTTTTATCTCTATCGTGCAATTTCATGGAGATCTTGGATACCAGCATTTATATGTGTGTCGTGTTGGTGTCTGTCAGCTTTCACATTGATGCCAGCAGAAATTCCTGATAATACTTTGCTGGTGTAAGTTTCCTTCATCATTCTACAAGCAGTCTTTTGTTTTATCATATGCACATCTCTCTTTTAATTTCCATTTCTAGTGGAACCAAAGACTTACTATCCGTTTACTTGGGAATGTAGTAGAATAAAACAAAATGGCTCACTAAAGTTGCAATGTGTTTTTTATGCTATGAAATTCCACTCAGTCGATGCAATTTTAGACGCAATTTCATCATTGGTGATCTGGAAATGTAACACCCCCATACTTCGAGACACCTTATCAAGGACTACCTCCGAGTACAAGGATGCTACCATCTCGGTTTCCCGAAGTAGTGAACATCATAGAAACCATAATGAAACATTAAATTAAATATAGTTTAAAGTGATTACAAAGCTCTCCATAAAACGGAGTACAAAATCCAAAACAAAACAAAAGTGATATCTAAACAATGATTGCTGAAGCTAATGACAAAACTCGTGAAGACTCCACCCTGCTAACCCTACCGCATAGTCAACAACCATCATCGTCAATACCTGCTAAGTCAACTGCTCACCATCCCCGAATGTATCACCGGAGTTTTGAAAACAATAACGGGGTCAGTCAACCGAACAACTAACTATATACAGTAAACAATGTAAACAACCAGAACAATCCACCACACTACCACACTGTCACCACCACCACCATCACCACCACATCACAAATCAAGTAACCGACTACACAACGAAGTATGAAGCCCTGCCAGTGGGGACCACAACCACACCACCTACCACCCGATAACCTCCCTTAATGTGCACATTCCTCCTGCGCTAAGAGAACGCAGGAGGCGAACAATGGGGGTGAAACCACCTCTCACAATAGTTCACAATTACAATATCAATCATCATCACAACCACACCCAACACCAACACCATCCGCCCATCCCTCCTGCGCCGAGAGAACGCAGGATGCGAACAATGGGGATGAGTTCACCTCTCACAATAACTCACAAAACACTATCACAATCTCAATCACACCCAACTCCAACATCAACCACCAACATCGCCATCACAACACCGTCACACCATATAATCATATCACAATAAGCAACATAAGATCGTCACATTATACAATATATAATTCTACAAGCAACTGAGTCTTACTCAACGAGCAATCTGGACACAAGCAATAGATCAAAACGCTTCTTCTACGAAGTCTCCTCCTATAACGAATCAATTAAGACAAATAAGGTACAAATCCCCAAAAACCTCCAAATCAGAAATTAGGGTTGCATACGATAGGCCAAAAGACTCAATTAAACACTTACCCCTCCCCAAAACCCCCAAATAAGAAATTAGGTTTACATACGATAGGCCAAAAGACTCAATTAAAGACTTACCCCGACGATTACGGTGTTACAATGCGTGAAAACTCCCAACAAATAACAAAGATGCTCCGCGGGGTGAAGGATTAGGAGGAGAAGCAGTTATCGATGTTTATGTTTTGTTTTAAAAGTAAATAAAATGATTTCTGCTTCTCGTTCTAATATATATACTTTCCGCGGAAAAAGCCGATACTCGGTCGAGTACACGACACTCGACCGAGTGCAAGATCGAGTACGCCTCACTCGACCGAGTGCTACGCACTCGTCCGAGTTCCCAAACTCCTCTGTACTCGGCCGCCGAGTGTCAAGTGCTATAAATCACGAGTATTACAGTCGTCCCTCCTTAAAAATGAACTTCGTCCCCGAAATTCAAACCCATACCCGTAAAACACACACACTTAACACCCCACCATCTCACAACACTCTAACCAACAACGAAACTCGGAACACCTAGCATCCACCATAGAGTAGTCCACCTAATTCCACCAATACAATCCTCGAGCGAGAACGACCGCCAAAATGAAATGTTACATTCTACCCCTCTTAAAAAGAACTTCGTCCTCGAAGTTTCATAACGTCACCACCTAAACCGTCAACACTATCGCAACCTTACTTACCCACAACATCACTCTATAACCGCTCAATTCGAATACATAAAATTCACCCAACGACAAGCATTCCATAATTCTACAAAGAAAACTCAAAACCTCAAAATATACCACAACATGTAAAAGCTCAAAAACTCTCTTTGTCGCATCCTACTCCTCTTA
>VHZZ01007699.1:59779-71967 GCA_009801015.1 Silene noctiflora
TTTGTTAGTTATCTTGGTTAGATTCATCTATTTGCTAGTTGTGTTTTCTTGCTTTCATTTCCTTGCCTTTAGTTGTAGTTTATATCAATCTCTTTACCTTGTGCGAACTAAACTAGGCGATTAACAACCAATCTTAGAATCCAATTACCGTCCTTTGGGTTCGACCCTTGCATGCTACACGATCACTTGTCCGCTTGCGAGGTTATAAATGTAAATCTCTCAACACAAGGCTGAAACGAAGCAGGAGCATGTGAGGGAGCATGGCGGCGATGTCGACGCTGCCTTGTAGTACTCGGAGCACCTGAAGAGGCTGCGGTAGGTAGAGGTCCCAAGAGCTCGTCAGGGATCAAGTAAGTCACCGGAAAAGGGTGAATAGGCGACTCATCTTCCTCCAAAGCAGAAATAGGAGGCAAGTGATGATTAGGCAGCCGCATGTACAATTCACCCTTCGCTCTCCAGTAATAGTCAGTCCCCCCAATAATAGTCATAAAATAGATCCCATACCGCAAACAATAATCATCCACCCGCGGCTCCCACTTAGTCATCGGCTCATAAGGAGCCCTTCCATCAAAACGAGCCAACTTAGTGACAATGGCTCCACACTCAAGAGTAGCTCTAAAACCTGTTATACGATGTAAGGCAGTAGCAATGATAGTAGGAGGACTAAACTGAAAGGGGGCCTCATGAAAGGGCTTCAAATAGCTAGAACACAAGAGGACTTCCATAGAATGTACTTTGCTTTTATCATAACGACCATATAAAAGGAAGCTCATCATTCTCATAAACAGTGTTAAGCAAACATGTTGGACATCACTTAGGACCATGGCACTAACATAGACATCAGTATAATCCGTAAATAAGGGAAAGAACCGGGTAGCAGAAAAACCCTCATAAATCACATAGTAATCACCATCTGTATGTGGGTCACAGTCCAAATAGCCGGAAAGCTCATCACAGGTTATATTATACTCAGTATTAAGCAAACGAAAACCAACCTTATGACAGAATTTATCATAGTGATAAGAGCTAAGAAATTCTAAGGTTAAAGGGCGGTAAGAGAGCTCATGAAGTTCAAACAGACCATATAAGCCAATCTCATTAAACATATCTTCCATAATCAACTCAATCTTAAGGGTATGTAAGATAGAACGATCAACACACTGAGTTGGCTCCATTCTTTGCTCCGATAATTGCTCAAATTTTTGCTTTTGAGCCGCATCCCGAAATACAATGAAGGGGAATTCTGCTTCTTCCTCCTCTTCGGCCTCCAAGACATTCTCATCGTCTTCCTCCTCGGGAGACTCCATAATAGGTTGACGGATCAGAGCCCGCCTCCCTCTAGGTCGTTTGTTGCGTTGTTCCGAGTTAGACATACCTACAAATGTCATAAACAACATTACAAACCAATTATAATGCCAACATGATTCACGTTTTAAGATAAAGGGAGTCGTAAAATTTGATTGTTAGAGTCTAAAATCACACATAAACTATGTAAATGGCAAGGAAATTGTAAGTATATGACAATTAATGAAAATTCCAAGCAAATAAACACAATTACCAACCAATTTAATGCTAATTTAAATCCCGAAATTATGAACCCTAATTCTGGAATTTTGAAATTAGGCTTTTAATCCAACAATTAATGGGTTAAATAGCAAGGAAATAGTAAGTACATATGAGCAACGGAAGATTCAAGGCAAGAAACACAAGAAACAAGAAACAATGGAGTGATTTTCGGACCATAAGGATGAACAAGTTGAAAACTTACTCGAAAGATTGGAGCAAAATATCACACAAATAAGCATAAAGGAGTGAATAAATTTGCAAGAAATCAACTTAGTACAAATTAAATTGAGTTTTGATGATGATATGAAGGAATTAGAAAGAGGGGGGTAGTAGATTTAGGGAGTAAAGAGTAAGAAGGGGACGAAATAATGAAAGAATGAAGAAAGGAAAGTTGGGAAATAGAGTGAAGAAGAAACACGGAACCGGGTTCAGGGTGAATACTCGATTGAGTACACCCAAACTCGATCAAGCATTCAGTTTCCATAAACGTCAACTCTCGGCATTTGAATATAAATTAATTAACATAGTTCCTCTATCGAGTAACGAAAAACTCGATCGAGTATCTGCAATAATTCGTCCTTTTCTCCAATACATCAACTTTTGCCATATATTACGTCTTTTCTGCACAGATTCTCCACAAATATCTTAAATTCTCTCCCTCTCCTCACTCAAAAACACATTAATGAAATTGAAATAACGAAATTAAATGCAATTAAAGTCATAAATTACATAAATATTATAAGGAAAGATCCGGGCTGCCTCCCGTTAGCGCCGGTTTAAGCGGTCCCGCTCGACCGTATTACCTCATCAGTGAGAGGAATCAATAGTGAAGAGGTCAACAACCTTTATCACTCCAAGATAGGCACATTCATAGTACACTTTCAAGCGTTGCCCATTGACTTTAAAAGTTTCACCTTTGTCAGTTTGCAGTGTAACTGACCCAGATTTGTTCACTTCAGCAACAGTGAACGGTCCTGACCATCTAGACCTGAGCTTACCTAGAAACAAGAGCAAACGAGAATTAAATAGTAGTACTTTATCACCCAAATGAAATTACCGTTGCAAGATGTGCTTGTCATGCCACTTCTTGGTTCGCTCTTTATAAACCCGAGCACTATCGTAGGCATGCAGTCGAAACTCATCAAGCTCGTTCAACTGCATTAATCTTTTCTCACCAGCCAGTGAGGGATCCATATTCAATTCCTTTATGGCCTACATAGCCTTGTAATCGATCTACACTGGAAGATGGCATGCCTTGCCATAGACTAACCGGTACGGAGATGCACCAATTGAAGTCTTAAATGCAGTACGGTAAGCCCATAAGGTGTCATCAAGCTTACGACTCCAATCTTTTCTATTCTTACTGACTACCTTCTCAAGAATAGATTTCAACTCTCTATTAGAAACCTCCACTTGCCCACTAGTCTATGGATGATAGCCCAATCCTCTACGATGTGTACCGCTATATTTCTTCAATAATGAATTAAGATGACGCTCATTAAAGTGCTTCCCTACATCACTTATAACAACACGAGGGACTCCAAATCGTGGAAGGATGATCTTCTGAAATAGCTTAACAAAAGCCTTAGCATCACAGGTAGGAGTGGCAACGGCTTCCACCCACTTAGAGACATAGTCAACAGCTACTAGTATATATTGATTCCCATAAGAGGATGGGAAAGGCCCTTGGTAGTCAATACCCCAAACATAAAAAATCTCCACCTCTAAGATCCCAGTTTGAGTCATCTCATTCCTTTGCGAAATATTACTCATCCTTTGACACGCATCACAAGAACGGACAAAACTAGTAGCATCCTTCAAGATAGTCAGCCAAAAGAAACCCGACTGCTCACCTTGGCAAATGTCCTAGACGGGCCATGATGACCACCATAAGAAGAGGAGTGACAGTGAGAGAGAATAACATGTACTTCACTCTCTAGAATACACCGTTTGTAAATACCGTCAGTACATTCCCGGAACAAATATGGATCATCCTAGAAATACCTCTTAACGTCATGGATAAATCTCTTCTTCTGCTGATAAGATAAGTCAGGAGGAAGAATACCCCCAACCAAATAGTTGGTATAATCAGCAAACCACGGGGTACCCTTAGTAATGGCCAGCAATTGGTCATATGGAAAAGAATCATCAATGGGAATAGACTCTCGTCCATCATACTTCAATCAAGAAAGATGGTCAACAACAACATTCTCTGCATCCGACTTATCCCGAATTTCCAGGTAAAATTCTTGTAGCAGTAGAATCCAACGAATAAGTCTAGGCTTGGCTTCCTTCTTAGCCAGTAGATACTTCAATGCTGCATGACCAGTGTGTACTATCACCTTAGAACCCACAAGATAGGCTCTAAACTTGTCCAATGCAAAGACAACTGCAAGAAGCTCTTTTTCCGTAGTAGCGTAATTAATCTGCGCATTATCTAGAGTCTTACTTACATAGTAAATAGCATGCAACACCTTATTTTTCCTTTGCCCCAAAACAGCTCCAACTGCATAATCACTGGCGTCACACATAACTTCAAAAGGTAAACTCCAATCAGGCGGCTGGATCACCGAAGCTGAGGTTAGAGGTTGTATAATCCTATCAAAATATTTAACACAGTCATTAGTAAATACAAAAGGGGAATCCTTATGAAGAAGCTGGGTTGGTGGTTGAGCGATTTTTGAGAAATCTTTTATAAAACGGCGATAGAACCCTGCATGACCAAGGAAACTTCGCACACTCTTAACATTAACCGGGTACGGTAGTCACTCAGCCACCTCAACCTTAGCTTTATCCACTTGGATACCTCTCCCTGACACAAAATGACCAAGTACCACCCCTTCAGTAACCATGAAGTGGCATTTCTTCCAGTTGAGCACAAGGTTGCTCATCTCACAGCGCTGCAAAACCTTAGACAGATTTCTCAAACAAACATCAAAGTCAGTATCATAGACACTGAAATAATCCATAAAGACTTCCATAATAGACTCTATGTAATCAGAAAATATGGCCATYATACAACGCTGAAAGGTAGCTGGGGCATTACATAAACCAAAAGACATCCTCCTATAACCAAATACACCATATGGACATGTGAAGGTAGTCTTTTCCTGATCATCTGGGTGAATGGGTATTTGAAAGAATCCGGAGTAGCCATCAGGTAGCAACAATAACTTTGACATGCTAGTCTTTTTAACATCTGATCAATGTAGGGTAAGGAGAAGTGATCTTTTTTAGTAGCAGTATTTAGCATCCTATAATCTATAAACATTCTCAAGCCTGTAACAAGTCTAGTAGCAATTAATTCATTTTTATCATTTGTTACTACTGTAGTACCTCCCTTCTTTGGTATGACCTGGACAGGACTGACCCACTGAGAATCAGAAATGAATAGATAATGCCAGCATCAAGTAGTTTTTGAACCTCTTTTCTTACCACCTCCTGCATAGGAGGATTTAATCGTCTCTGCCCCTATGCACTTGGCTTATGACCTTCCTCCAAATGAATATGATGCATACAAAAATCAGGACTAATACCTTGTAGATCGCTAATGCTATAACCAATGGCTTTTTAATGAGTTCTCAAAACAACCAACAAAGCAGAAAGTTGGTCCTCAGTCAGGGTAGCATTGACAATCACAGGGTTCACCTCACAATCATCCAGAAATACATATTTAAGATAGGAGGGAAGGGGTTTAAGTTCAGGTTTCTGTACCTCGGTAGCTTTAGATGGGCTACCTAAGCTATAAACCTTTTGCCTTTTGCATTCCTCTCCAGTTAGCAGCTACTCTATGGCATAGAATTCCAGACTCCATGAACCCGTCTCGACAGCTGACTCAGTCACTAGGGCGATCTCCAGAGGATCCCTACTCAAACACAAAGCACGACACTCATCAATGGTAATATCAACAATATCAACTCTATGACAAGTTTCTTCTATCGTAGGTTGCTTTAGTGCTTTTTCCAAGTTAAAAACGATAGTGTCATCTCCCACAGCTAATGTCAGTTGTTCCTTCCTAACATCTATAACCGCCCCTGCTGTATGAAGGAATGGTCTACCCAAGATGATAGGAATCTGGGTGTCTTCAGCCATATCTAGAACAACAAAGTCAACCGAAATGAAAAATTTCCCTACTCTAACCGGAACATCCTCTAAGACACCTAGGGGGTGTTTATCTGTGGGAATCGGAGTATCTGTGTCAGAAACAAGGTTGTCCTCTTCAAAGGACGGGGTTTCATTGAAATTGAATTGCTCGTAATCGGCTTCAAGTGTACTCAAGTCTTCCACTTGACCTATTTCTCGCTGAAAGTTCCGTCTATAACGAAAAGTCTTCTCTGGTTCGGGATCAAAAGGTACAATCTCGTACCTGGTAAACCGGGGCATACACGAAATTAACAAGAAAAATATGAGAACGACCTCAAGTAACTGGGGTTCCTTGAGACAAAAGACAAATTAAATAAAAGCAAACAGAAAATAGTTGSCTCCCCGGCAACGACGCCAAATTTGATAAGGGTAAAGTCGTGTCCCCTAAATCAAAGTAAACCTAACTTATACTAACAAAATAGCTAGTGGTAAGACAGATATCGAATCCATAAGGAGGTGATAATTATTCAGTTTGCTAATATTAAAATTGTCTTGAAGTAACAGTTTCTTGAAGATTTGGTTTGTTTGATATCTATAAACTAATTGCGATGTAAAATAAAGTTGGTAACAAATATAATTAAAAGGTCTAAGGATCAGGTTCACTGGGTCAATCATTCGGGGATACAATTTAATTAATTATAAAGTCAATCAAATTACCTAAGGTCATAAGATCGGTTGATTCAATTATGCCTTTTAGATTCAGTTTAACATGCAATCGCTATAATTAAACCTTATCTAGAGAGACATAAGTCTCGGAATCGAGTTGGTTTATAGCTTACGACACCTACAACGACTTGGTTCTCCGTATTCAACTATATGCATGGTCTAACAATCTTTGAGTTGGTTTATATCTTACAAGTCTTGTTGAAAGGATAGAGAATNACAACGACTTGGTTCTCCGTATTCAACTATATGCATGGTCTAACAATCTTTGAGTTGGTTTATATCTTACAAGTCTTGTTGAAAGGATAGAGAATTATACTAGGTTGTCAATCAAGCATTTAATCAAACATAACATGTGCATAAGTTGAAAACACAACACACAATCGTTCATATGAACTCATTAAGCATAAATCTAACCCATGATTACTCCCCTAATCCCCCACTAACCTTAGCTAGTGGACTACTCACACATCATCATAGTAAACATGTCATAAATAGTGTCGAATATCTTAACAAGAATAAACATGATGACAAAGTAAAACAATTAACAAAAGAGTAAGTAAAAAGATTAAGTAAAGAGTAAGGAAATTATATCAACTTAAGATGAACAAGGAAATGGAAGAATAATAGAAGAATTCTTTGATTAATGATGAAGAGTTGTCAATTGTTCAATCCAAACCCAAGAATTTCTCCAATTAACAAACTAGATCTAAGATTACTTGAACAATAAGAAAAGGATTAAGATGTAATTAAGCTAATATAAACTACTGGAGTCCCTAAGATAATATTTCTTGATGATGTTTTTCTTCTAATTACATGAGCTATTTATACTAAGTACAAGTACTAGGGCTAACTAAGAGCTTAAATGACGATTAGACCCCTTGAGGAAATACGAAGACTTGCTAGATGTAACACCCTGTCCTAAACCTATGGTCGGGAACGCTCACTCACGATAGCTCGCAAGGCAGTGTACATGTCCAACTGATCAACACAAATCCTTCCCAACGCATTTTGTCCTCACACATGTGCATCCTGGGAACCTTCCCAGGAGGTCACCCATCCGAAGACTACTCTTAGCTAAGCACGCTTAACTATGAGGTTCTTTCGCATGGATAACCGGAAAATAAAGTGCACTTTGTTGATATGAGTATTACTTCTATTCCCTTTAAGAACTAGTCAGATTTTAAGCCTATCAATGGACCTATTCATGGGAGAACTCCACCTGAATAACGTCTTCGGTTAGTGGAGTATTACACTAGAGCTAGAGCGACTCGTGGGGCTCCTTCCTTTGTGAGGAAATGATCCTGCTGTGTGGCTCGCTCGAGCTCTGGGGAGCTCGCACGAGTTGGGATCGATCTCGCTCGAGCTGAGGTGGAGCTCACACGAGCTCTGCTGTTTTCCTCTTGCTCTTGGCTTGGCCGCCCCCTAACTCGTGGGGGCTAATATCTATTGCCCAAATACTTGTTCTATTGACTACGGCCTATAGCCTTGGTCTCCTCTTCGATGCTTGGTCGTTAGATGCGATCAATTTAGCTCTGAAATGCTCCAATAACGCAAGGTTGGCGCTCTTCTCCTACCAAAGTCACCAAAACCTCATAGAGTAGCAAATAGGTAGCTAAAGACAAGAAACGACCTTAATAAACACGTAAAAGCATATAGAAAGAGGCTAGTTAGGGGATGAAATGTGCATAAATATGAGTCACATCACACAACCTTTAATAATTTTTTTGTCAAACACAACTTTTTGGCCAGATTCCGACAACTTTCTGACCACTTGCAATAGGGTGACTTTCAGTCTATATTTGAGATAGCAAACGAGGTTGGGTTGAGGTGTTTTTGGACTCGTTGGAAAGGTGGGAGTACAAACTTTTCAGAGGTTGTCAACACGATGGCCAAAGGTAGTGTTATGTGGGGTTGATTGCTGCGTAAATTAAGGCTGGTCAGAGAAAGGGTTGTAAGTTTGGGTTTATAGTTGGTGGTTGGAGGTTTTTCGTAGGTGTTTTAATGGGGTTATGATATGTTGTTTGGTTTGAAATTTGTTATGTAGGTTGAGGGGAGTGCAAGGTATGTTGTAGTTGTCTTGTTTGTGGTGGTCGTTGGTTGCAAGTGATGGTTCGAGAGGAATGAATTGACCCCCGAAAAAATCCTACTTTGACTTACCTCAACCCTCTATAACCAGCCTTAATTTACACACCAATCTACCCCACATAAATCCACCTTTGACCATCGTGTTAATAGTCACTGGAAAGCCTATACTCCCACCTTTTCAATGAGTCCAAGAACACCTCAAACCGACCCCATTTCCTATCTCAAACATCGACTGAAAGTCACCCCATTACAAGTGGTCAAACTCTCGCCAAAATGCTGATCCTACAGCTAAAAAGTCGTGTTTGACAAAAAAAATTATTAAAGGTTGTGTTTGACAAAATTTTTTTAAAAGGTGGTGTTTGGAAATAGTTTTTTTTAAGGTTGTGATTGACAAAAACCCATAATGATAATATAAAAAGAAACATTGCAACTAGCTAGGAAAGCTAAATACTCTTCATCTTGTGGTTAGCAATCGGCTGTCGAAACCAATTACCGAAACTCACAAGACGTGTTGTAGTTGCACTAGTGTTAGCACTTAATTCAGTAAGGGTACTAAATTTATTATTTTAAGGATAAATGAACTTGTTATCTAAAGAATAAGTATTAGGCATGGTCAAACATTTGATGAGTTAGAAGGGAGCAGAAGCCCAGAAGGTGAGCGTCAGTCCAAAAGGAGGCAAAAGCGCTTAAGACGAACATAAGGAGTAGGGAGCGGTTATTAAACCGCTCCCCACTAAGGAATTAAGTGCAAGGAATCGGTGAAGAATGCATATATAAGGAAGCATTTACCAGAGCAAACGACACACACACAACTCAAACACAACTACAACTTAATCTATCTTTTGATCATAGATTTTAGTTTATAATTTAGCATCTACAAGTACTCTTGTGAAAACATAGTTGACATTGTGTATTGGCATTTTCATGATATATAAGTATCCTTGAAAGTTCTCGTGTTTAGACTAAAAGAATCATAGCATTTCTTAACAAATCAAGCATCGACAACCGTACCTCAGACCCTTTTTATTTAGGGTCACAAAGTGTAGGAGGGTAGTTACGACCTATAGGAAACCTTAAGGTACTGTGCTTGTTTCCATACAAACAAGTTTTAAGCGACCACAATGGGAAGATTAAAATAGTTAGTCATTCTAAAATTATAAATCACATTAAAAAGTAGTAAATGTACTCAACTAGAAAACAATCTAAAATGAGAGAAGTAGGCAATCAAGGTAAAGGGAAAGACTTTGACAACGCTGAAAATACATCTATACGAAAAATATCTAGCAGTATTTATTGGAGACTAAACATGAAAGAAACTTGGACAATCCTTATTCTAGGTCTACTCCTAATAATAATTTTTTTTAATACACATGGTGTGACACCCCCTTCTTACCCGGCTAAGGTAATCAGGAGATATCGCCATCGCGGTTCCCGAGGCAGTGAAATCGGAATTACGAATAAGAAACACTTTATATATGAATAACAATTTAGTGAATTACATATGAATAAATGAATACTAAATGTAAGCTGGACATTATAGAACTCAACTATCAATTATGTCAATTACCATATAACTAGACAACTCGACTCCAAGGTCTGAAACTCATCTCGTCTCCCGTGTGATACCAAAACCAAACCTGTATACAAACTACTCCCCATATGATCGAAAATATCATATGGATCAACATAGGCCACCCCGGAAATAGGTGACAATTAACACACAGCCAACATGGGCCAGTTTCAATAATATAAATACTTAAGCATGACATAAATGTATAAATATGTAACACAATATAGAATGCACAAGACATGACTCTCTATCCATGGCAACTCCGCAACCATCACCCCGATGTCAGAGACACACTCAAGGTACCACAACCAGTAATGGAACCGCATCACTGCCCACCAAACAGCCGGACCGCAGTACGTAAAACAAGTACTCGGGACACACCCGTTGTACCGAGTCCGGGCGCTCACCGAACTCCTATTAGGCATCGTGACACCACACGATCCCCTCCTTAACTCAATCCATTAATGTGTACATCCCTCTTTGAGTGGGAAGCTCTAAAAGGCGACCCAAGCATAAGACGGTCTCCCAGCTGCCTTACATCTCCTCAATAATATCCACATCTCCACCCATCCTCCAACATATACGATAAACACAATAAATGTAGAATGCACATAATATACCATTATACGACTCATCATACGACACACTCCCGTTTTACCATGAATACCAATTCCCCATACATCCTGACTCATTGAATCATCATAATCCAATAGCATGCTACAATGCATTTCCGACACACATGAGACTTGCACAATTCTCAATTACCATGATAAATGCAATACTACTTCTATCATGGAATTCTAATGACAATATGCACACAAACAAACATTTATATTATAAAAACCTAGTAGGATTAACCTGACTTTTAGCAATCTCCATAAGTTACTCGAATCCAACACGATTCCGTCTCATGAAACCGTCTCATCCTATACAAATCACACAATACTATCACAATACATCATATGCAATCATACAATATAAAATCCATTATTATTACCCATTAATATATTACTCATAATAATTATTAATTAATCACCCATAACAGAACCCCCAAAAGTTAAGGTTCATAAGAAATAAAAACTGGTAGATCTCAACTCACAAGGTGAAAGCAAGGAAGGATAAGGTGATGAATCCTCTAATCCAAGCTTGAATCCCATGGAGAAGTGTTTGTGAGGGTTTTAGAGAGAAGGGAGAGGATTTGGAGTTATAAGGAGGAAGAAGGAAATGATTTAGGATAAGATCTCGAAATAGGTTATATCGCGTACTGTTGAGCTACACTCAGTCGAGTGCCGAATCCACTCGGTCGAGTGATCACAGTACTCGCCCGAGTATGAGCCACTCGATCAACTGAACGCTCTACTCGGTCCACTGAAGCCTCGCTAGGTCTAGTCTAAGTCTGACTTGGTCTAGTATATGGCTATCCTTTACTTCTGAGTAGCTCTCATCAATTCCGAGGGTCCTCTCACGTATCTCAAGGTTCCTTTACGGGTCCCAAAATCTCCGGGTATTACACAAGGAGAATCTGAACACATAAGAATTGTGACAGATGACATGGATGATGTAAATAAACATTATCTATGTAAACTACATAAGAAATATGTAGGATATTTGAATAATGTGTTGGTTGAGATTATAGAAGCCTTGAGACATGATTTTCATGAACATTATACGCTATTAACCCAAGAAAATTTGAAGAGCTTTCACAAATATTGAAAGGTCAATTGCTGAAAACTTTGAGGATAATCAATCAAGGGGATTAGTAACGGCACGGTGTTATAAGAGATCGATGAAAAGTCTCTTAATCGTTACTCAAAAGGCTTTGTCAAAAAGTGTAGCCCAAGAGGTCATAAGTCATTTAGAACAATCGATCAACAAACATAATAGCTTGAGTGAGCACTTATGTAAGTTATTCGATGGATTCTAAGAAATGAACACTAAAATCAATAGAGGAGAAAATATTACGGATTATCTTAGAATTGTTCATAATGGTTTTAGTGATCCCAAATCACGAAATCCTATACATACTCATTCAAGAGTGTCTGAAACACCATACATGTTGGAGCAAGTGTCCTCAACAATGGTGCGATCACGATGGTGATTTAAATATCGTCATTATAATCTCAATATAAGAATACGCAAGGGATGATTCTTCTATAAA
>VHZZ01007700.1:7079-18301 GCA_009801015.1 Silene noctiflora
AGCCAATTATTCAACAATTACCACTAAAGACCCATATTTAAATACACAAGGGTGATAAAATCACCCTCTTAGACCGACATATAACTACACTATCACTTCTTCTTATTTTTTTTCATTCTCCCACTATTTTTATGACACCTCAAATTCTCTTCGTTTACATTTTGTTTCTTCATTTTTATTATCCTCCCCCTTAAATTTTCTCTTATTTTTCGCCACAATAGAGAAGATTAAATAGAATCCTCTTAAAATATTATTCTTTGTTAAAATAATCTTCATCAAACTAAATAAATGAATAAATTATTGGGCACTATGGTCAATATTTGGTTTCCTCTAAAACTAGATAAAGTACTCGTCTTCATCTTACTAAGAGGATATGTTATGTATGCCTCACAATATAGAGGATGTCCTCTTAGAAGAAAAAGAGTGTTAAGATGAAGACTCATCCTCTCTACTATGGGTGCTTTTAAAACCACAACATAAAGAGGATTTAAGAGACAAAACGTCTTGTTTGCGACGGACACTATCCGTTACAAGTTGAAGACGGATAATGTCTCTCTCACAATAAAGCAAGTGGGAGGGTAAGTGGAGGGGAAATGAAACACCCCATGGTTGGTCCACTTGTATATTGTAAGAGGAATACTATCTGTCTTCAGTTTGTGACGGATAGTACCCATCTCCAATGAGAATTTGTGTTTAAGAGATCTAGTTGAGTGGTGATGCCGGGCTTTATTAAGGCAGGTTAGATTAATAAGATGATTCATGGGAACAGTGCATTCACTTATTAATTACAAGGAATTAGTGTATTACATCTCAAATCCACCTTGCATTGCTCCTTTATGTCCTTCAATTTAACAATTTGATTGGTAACCCATCAAAAGACGGACTTTTCCAGATCATACTTAATCTAATCTCATCTTTTTTGCTTCCACTGTCGGTGGTTTAGTAGTGCTTAATATGTTTAAAAAAATAAAAAATAAAAATATACGTTGGTGGCATGTGCTATAATAACCAGTTTATTGTTGGGACCAATTTTACAACGTAGTGAAAATAGTCATCATTAGACGTTAAACGACCAAGAATAAGAGTTAGCTTAAATATGGTAAGAGCTTTATTACTGCATGCAACCGTCAAATTGGAGGTTTCAAAAAATACAACATTAAACTACCCACCCAATGTGAAAATACGACGTCTAAAACTTGAGATAATCTGAAATGAAATTTCAAAATATTGCTGGAAGTTAGAACTCTATAATCCGCTCAAAGTATTTCTATTAAAACAACCAATTTTACAAAATTAAAGAGTAAGACTACCTTACAATAGCTTTTAATTGCCAATTACATTATTATATATCACAGTACGATGCTGACATACCCGTGTAAGGTTATCATACAATTCAAAACGTATGTATACGACCCTCCTGGACAAGTAGTTGCGTTTATTGACCAGCATCATTAGTATTACGGTACAAATGATCAGATTACCACTGATGTTGAATGGATATATCGGAGTCTCGAGTTCAAACTACATTATCCCTTCATTGAGCAGAATGCTATTATCTCTTCAACAAAACAAGTTGCAAAATTTTTGCTTACCGCTCAGTTTGAGGTTGTGCTTTGAAGATTTCAAGTTGAAAGCACAACTTATCATGAGACCATCTCATCCGCTTGGTGCCTCTTATCATAGCCAAATACACCATACTAAGACGGGAACTATCCCAACAAAGCCTAAGTGTTGAATTGAACTATGAAGAAGAAAGATCTAGAAAATGGCCAAAATAATTACCCTCTGAGCATCTGAACATCCTCATATCTGGAGTGCTTAACCCCTTTATTTTTACTCTTCATTTTCTTGTAAGAAATGCCCAACATGCATCCAACTTCCATAGTCGTAGCCTCTTTTATATCTTCATCTGAACAAAAAGCATCATGATGACCAAGATTGTACCTTTAGTGAGATTCTCAAGTTTTCTTTTCTCTCTCTCTCTCTCTTTTTAGCAGTAGTTACTTCATAAGCTACAATAATCTTCGTCGAATCGCATTTGACTGCTAGGTCTATGTAAAGTAAAAATCAACAAAATTCACTGCCGATAAGATATTTCCCACTTAGTAAGTTTTTAAAGACAATAATCTAAAAAAAAAAAAAAAAAAAAAAAAGAGCATGGTTAAAAGCTAAAGTCCTTTGCTTCTTCCACCCTACAAGTTCAAATGTGGAGAGTGAAGGTCACGCATTGGCGGAACTACCTTGTAGGTTACAAGGTCCGCGGACACCGGAGAGCGAATTTTTTGTCGGTACTTCGTCTAAATTTATGCTTAAAAAATTAGAAATGTATATGCTAATAGTAATATGTTTAAATTATATAAATGAACCTTGGAAATAAATTTTTCTGGACCCGCCACAGACCATGTCAAGAAAATGGTGGTGTTGGAAGGCCGAAGGCATATATGTACGAGAATGCCCTGATGCAAAGCTCATAAGCTTATTATAATCAGAAAACTGTTTTAGAAGTCGTAGCACTCTACTAGAATGAAAATGAGTTTTGGAAGGCTAAGTTTGTATTACTCCGTGTAAGAAATCAATGTTAATTTTTCAAGTGTAAATATACCAGGGATATGGCCAGAATCTCCAAGTTTTAGCGACAAAGGCATGGGAGAAGTACCTCGAAGATGGAAAGGAACTTGCATGGAAGGTTCTGACTTTAAGAAGTCTGCTTGTAACAGGTACAACTGCTTTGCATCATCCTCATCCTAGAGAAATGTTCAACATTACAAGATTTGACATAATTCTCACAAAAATAATTAACACATTACATCTAGTAAAGCTCGGTGCCTTGGTCTAGTGAAAAGGTGAGAGCACTTTGTGGTTTAGAGGCCATAAGCTAAAAACCTCACTAAAGATACCTAGGAAAGGTCATAAAACTGATGCATTATAATTTTGTACTATATATTGCCCTAACTGTCTCGGAAACAAGGGAAAGATGAAGTAAGGAAAACAGATAATGAGTTCACATACTAATATTCTAGCTTTAATTATCACAGGAAATTAATTGGTGCAAGATATTATAGCTATCAAGATGGCTTACAGAAATATAGCAACACCAGTGCCTCAAAATCAACTAGCTCCCCACGAGACCAAGACAGCCATGGAACCCATACAGCATCAATTGCAGCAGGTGCCCGGGTGGCCAATGCTAGTTACTTCGGATTGGCAAAAGGCACAGCTAAAGGTGGCTCAAGTAGTGCCAGAATTGCAATTTATAAAGCTTGCTTACTAGATACTTGTTCTGGTTCCACAATACTAAAAGCTATTGATGATGCTGTCAAAGATGGAGTTGACATAATATCATTATCTCTGGGCATGGATTTACTCCTGCAAGCAGATTTTTTTAGTGACCCAATAGCCATTGGTTCATTTCATGCCAACGAAATGGGGGTAATGGTGGTATGCTCAGCGGGAAATAGTGGACCCGACCCATACACTGTAGTGAATACAGCACCATGGATATTCACTGTAGCAGCCTCCAATATCGACAGAGATTTTGAATCGACCCTGGTTTTAGGAAATAAATCAAGTTTCAAAGTGAGATGAGAATTCTATTCTATAAATTTTTACATCTATGTTACTCTGACTCTTCGTATAACCTCACATGCACATGTCCGAAACTCCGACATGCATAGAAAACTTGGATAAATCATTTTAAGCCAAAAACATGTGAATTTTCATTAAAATGGGGGGACTAATATTAGGAGACACACTAGTGTCAAATACCTCTAAACGAGTCATGGTAACATAGTTATGCAATGCCTCAAGTTTTTCGTTGGACAGCTGTATATTGATTACGGTTATCAAAATTTTGTAAACAGGGGACGGGAATCACATTGTCAAATCTCACGACCTCTAGTCAATACCCTCTTGCATTTGCAGGAGATGTTGCTGCAGAGTTTACCCCACCATCGGAGGCAAGGTAATTCCTTGTGTTTCTTGCTTTAAGGCAGCCTTGTACCTTACGGTATTTCACGGTAAACTTATTAATTAAAACTACCAAATGTGTTTTCCGCAAAAAAAAGAAAAAAAAAACTACCAAATGTGTCAAAGGTAACAAATTACAATGACCTATATCTAACAGCCGAAGAATTTTGTAAATACACAGTCTTGGCTGAGAACTTGCGACATTTTTTGGAGTCTCTTACCTAAAAGTTTGTACTGCAGCAACTGCTACCCAGGATCCTTGGATCCCAAGAAAGCAGCTGGTAAAATAGTAGTTTGTGTTAACAATTACCCAAGTATAGCAAGGCGAATTAAGACATTGGTGGTACAAGATGCTGGGGCGAAAGGAATGATATACATCAGTGATGTTGGAAAAAGTGTGCCATTTGATTCAGGTGCATATCCATTTACACAAGTGGGAGAAAACGACGGAATTCAGATTCTGAAGTACATAAACTCTACCAAGTATGTTTTTACTCGACCTTATGATGTTAATAATTCAAACTATGTTATGTTTGTCACGTGGATCCTGTGAATAACCCTTTCAAGTTATTTTACAAATATTCTTATACGAGACAGCCTCATGGCAAAATTATTGTGAGACTACAATATTTTCTATCGAATATCATAATTCAATTTTTACTGGGCAATGGTTATTCCCTCTATTTATTTGATTTCCATACGTTTGATTAAAATACTTTTCACATATATTGAACAATGTACGGAAATGAAATGAATAGAGGGAGTATAATACTATAATAGAAGAGTAAGTGGAATGACTTTGTCCGCCTGGTCGCACATTATATTAACATGATATAGTCTTTTAGGAGACTAATTCTTATCCACTGCCTCCTATAGTCCATATATTCTTTATCTAGCAATTCTATCTGAATGACCATGAACAACTTTAAGAGGACGGGAAACAGACAACTGATGTCCTTCATCATTTTTATTCTTCACATGTCATTGGGTACAAATTTTAAGGGGTTAGGAGTATGTGGTGGAAAATGAAAGCTGGGAGAAGATGTTGGGCCATAAATCATACTAGCCACAGAAACCAGACAAAAGAGGAAATATTCTGTGTCTGAAATTTAAAGATGGACAACCCAATAAGAAAAGTATGATGTTTAAAGTGTATAGAGGAAGTTAATGATAACATACTTACAAGTATAAGCCAAAATCACTCCCTCCTTTGAAATGACCTTGAATGACGTGCAATATCTTCCGCAGAAGACCAACAGCAACTATCCTCTCAACAGTTACCGCGGAAAAATTCAAACCAGCACCAGTTGTGGCAGATTTCTCCTCGAGAGGTCCAGGAGGAGTCACTGAAAATATACTAAAGGTGCATATGAACCTCTTTATAATGATCGGTAAATTACCATAGTATTCCATGATAGTGCTTGTTCTGAAAACAACCTTTTCATATCATTCTCAGCCAGATATAATGGCTCCCGGAGTTGCAATATTAGCAGCAAATATTCCACAAAGTCAGCCCATACAAGTACCTGCTGGAAAGAAACCGTCAAAATTTGCTGTAAAATCTGGTACATCAATGGCTTGCCCACATGTAAGTGGTGCAGCTGCCTATATCAAATCCGTACATCATGAATGGACACCCTCCATGATCAAATCAGCATTGATGACGACAGGTATGCTCTGAAGTCATAAACGCATTTTACAATAAGAATTACAAAGATCACATAATAATATATCTTGCTTCCTTCACTAACCCTTTGTTTGGATAGAGGAATTTGAAGGGGAAGGGAGGGAGGGACGGAAAATGAGACTGAAGGATTCATTTTCCCTCCTACAAGGCAAATTAAAATCCCTCGAATATAGGAAAGATTTGAAGGGAAAACTCACTCTTTCCATACATTCCCCCATCCCACCCCTACCCTTCCTTTCTCTCACTCTTTCCCTACCCTCCTTCCCTCTCCCATGTCCTCGTATTTTATTTTTATCAATGTATACAAACACACCCTAAGACTAAACAAACAGTAGAGCGATATGGCAGACTTCAGGCCTTTTTGGGGGTGGATCCATGTGTAACATGGGTCCTGAAACACCATAGATCAAAATTGTTTCAGTACTTTTTATTTAAAATTTGGTGCTGAAATTTTTTAAAATCTACATTTTTTATATTGTAGTGACTAAGATAATTTTCAACAGGGCCCATAAATAATTATTTTAGTCTTCCACTGGTAGCACTGACACATTTTCAAAGCTGCTTCTTTTAATTGATATCGGTTTGGCCTTTTTTTTTGCAGCAACTATTGCAGATAACATGGGGAGATTTTTGAGGAATAGTTCTGATATGGCAAGTCCACATGAAATTGGAGCAGGAGAAATAAGCCCAGTCAAAGCTCTTGATCCAGGCCTGGTGTTCCCAACAGGAGTAAATGATTACTTCAATTTTTTGTGTTATTGTGGGTATTCAAAGAAAAACCTCCGTTCCATGTCAAGCACAAAGTTCAAATGTCCAAAGGTATCCTCAGATCAGCTTATCTCCAATATAAACTATCCATCTATATCAATTGGTGGACTCAAAAGAAATCAAACAACTAGTGTTACAAGGCATGTGATCAATGTGGGATCTTCAAATGCTACGTACACGGCTGTGGTACGTTCTCCAGATGGTTTAAGGGTAAACATTTCTCCAAAAAAGATAATCTTCAAAAGTGACTTCACAACAGCATCTTTCAATGTTACATTTCTTGCAAAGCACGCTCGGACAGGCTACAATTTTGGCTCAATTACTTGGTTTGATGGCCTACGCATTGTTCGTGTTATGTATGCTGTAAATATTATAGTCTAAACGACTGACCTTCATAGTGCTAATTACATGACATAGAGTAACTAAAAACTCTGTAAATAAGATTGATTCTTTATTCAAGAAAATACACAGCACTGTGCCATCAACTCAGTTATCAATGGCTCTAACAAGGCTCTGCCTAGAGGACCAATTGTAAGAGCCTCACTCATGGTGTTAAATCTCAGTTTGAGACTTGATCTCGGGATATATGCTGTGGTCTGATCTCGGTCTTTGTGTCATATATGCAGCTGAAACCGGCTCAATATATCGTGGTAATCTTCAAAACCTTTATAACTCGGCTACAATCTTGTGACACGGCCTATTTATATCATGGCCTCAGCAACAGTATACAAAAAAGACTAGGCTAAAATATATGCCTTTTAATGGCAACCGTCTCAAACATATTGCGCAGAAAAGAGGTGAAAGCAGTAAGCTGAGACAATGCATTGAGTTAATTATAATCAAACATGCAAGATAGTCCAACAATGACAGTGTACATTGGGAGACCTCGTAACTATGGGAGCTATAGCTTGTTCTGTAGAGCAGTCTGAATTATGGGTTGAACGTGCCTCCTGAGTCAGCTCATCTTAAACAAGATGAGGAACCATGACTTAATCTTCCCAAGATGATGACTGTAATAATATTATGTAAGCGAAGTGACAGGATATCGCTTGTGAAATGCAAATTGTTTGCACCTCCATATAACTTGCCCTTAGCAACGCTTTCCTAGTCCTACCTGCCTTAGGCAGTAATTCAGCATCAATACTAGCAATTTATTAAGCATGACAATAGAAGGGAAGAAGATGAACCTTCTTGTTTACAAAAATGACCTCACTACTGTAAACTGTCCTAAAACTATGGGCACAGCTTAGCAACATCTTTAATGTTAAAGGGTAATTCTTCTTAACATTTCAGTCTAACTTATCTCGTTTTCTCATTTATAAACTTTACATCTTCCCTCCCTCAAAAAATAATCTAGTAAAGTTTGGGTGTCCATTCTGATGAGGGTATGCACCAATAGATCATTAAGAAAAACTCTTTAGTTTTCTCTTTATACAAGCTGATGTCATAAAGCTTGCATTTTGCAGTCAAAAAGGAACTTGAGTTTTTCCAGCCAAGCCATTTCAGTTAAAACTAAGAAATTCGTTCTAACTACGAAATAAATAGATGCGGAAGAGTCTTATAAGCACAGCACCTACATCTTTTAAAGGTGTGGAAAGTGTATAGCAGCATATACAAGAATCCGCGCATGTGATGGCTAGCATCCTTGAACGAAATTGGTTATTTGGATTATACCTGAGGTGAGATTCAAGGGTGTTTATTGACTTCAAATTTCTTACACTCATCTTCAGATCATGAAGCCAAGCACTGACCATTCAACTGTTAATCACTTAGTCAGTTACTAAGCTTTCCTATTCTTAGATTTACCCTTCACCAATGGGAAAAGAAGCACTAGTGTCATCTGCTACGATGGCAAATTGGCAACTCATAATCTACATTTCCAGGACCATAACACCACATTTATCTTTTCGTAACAAAATAATTACCTCTTATATCAAAGCTAGCACCAAACAGTCAATGATACAATCTTCAAAATAAGAAATACAATGACGGCTCAGTATGGATCATGCAAGCTAAAACAACTGCGTACCTGAATATATAGGCCATTTGTTCATGCCAAAAAATGCCATTCAGAATGTCACTACTGCAGTTGAAAACCTCTCTGACTCAGCCAAAAGTCAAGATATATCAACCAATCATTTTTGGAATCAACAGCTTGAGCCTGAAGTATATGTTGCAACCTATTGGCAGCACTTTCCATTGGATTTGTAACATGTTTCTTTGCATACCCAAGGACAAGTGCTTTGTAAGTAACATCATTCGGACACACATTCTTTTCTATCATCATATTTATAACTTAGCACGCAGCACGCTTGTTCAGTGTCTCCTATTCTGCACAGTCCATGGATGAGAGTATTGTACATAAATAAATCAGGAACTAAGCCCGTACCAACCATCTTATTAAACAGAGCACTAGCTTCGTCCATGACACTTGCTCTGCAACACCCACTAAGGAGAGCAGTACATGTAACCACATCAGGTATTATATTCTTCTCATTCATGAAGGCCCACAAAGAAAAGGAATTTTCAAACAGACCCTTTCTTGCATAGCCACCCATGAGATTAGTATATGTTACTTTATCAGGGGAGAAGCCTCTGGTGACAAGCTCACGCATAAGATTATTTGCCTGTAACAAATATCCTCCCATGATTAAGCCATGCATGAGCGGGTTATGAGTTACAATGTCAGGCGAAACCCCTACAGTCTTCATTGTGTCCGAAAGCACAAAAGCCTCCTTAAGTTGACCTTGATTAGTGTATCCATCTATTAAGGTATTATAAATAACAAGATCAGGCATCAGGCCATTTCGAGTCATCTTCTTTCGTAAAACCTGAGCAATTTCCATGTCTCCTTTCTTGCAGCAACTCGAGATTAGTACAGTGTATGTAACCACTGATGGCTCAATCCCGGCCTTCAACATTCTGCTGACGTATTGAAGAGCTTTCCTTCAGTTATTTGTCTTAAAGTATCCATCAATCATGGTTGTATACCTATAAAAGTCCGGAATAATTCCCATATCTAATAGTTCCTGGAAAACTACAGAAGCCTGCTCCATGTTGTTTTCTTTACATAACTTTGAAATGATGCTGTTATACAGAACATCTGGCTCCATATAAAATATTATAAGGATGTGCATTGCATCTTCTACCCGTGCTACCTTGCAAAAAGCATTAAAGATTGAAGTCAACAAGACTAGATCTGGAGCTACTCCCACCTCAATCATTTTGAAGACCAAACAAGTAGCTTCTTTTACATAGGACAACTTACAAAGATAATGAATGATTGTTGTGTACGCCACAACGTCTGCTTTATTCCAAAGTCATTCATGTTCATAAGCGTTTCCATCCAATATCAAGATTGCCTTCTCGGCAATAATGACAAATGAACAAGCTGAAAGTCTCCACATTGACAATGAATTGACCTGCATTTCTTCTAAGAAATCCCAAGCCAATTCTACATAGCCGAAATCCCAAGTCAATCATGTTTTCCGAAATATAACGTCTCAAAACCATAATATATACATTTTCCAAAACCCTTTCTGTACATATATCTTGGAGGACCTTTAACAGCTCACCTGGCTTTATATGTCGCGGATAACCACATATAAGATACGCGAGTAGATCAACTACTCTGTGATTCATGTTTCCAAGAATCAAGATATGGATCAATGAACAAACTGTTCGAACAGTTTGCTGCACTCCAAAACTACACTCCAACCAGCTAAACAAGAGCAAAGGAAGTGACCCACTTCCCCCTTCAAAGAATAGAACATTCATCGCCTTAATTATATACTCCTCATCAAAATTTCTCTCATTCTCATTCAAATGTGAAAAACCCAATCCATTATCTTCTAGCTAGTATCATCTCCAATACTTCCATCTCGGCATCACCTGACTCCTCTTGCGAACCAGGTAAACTAATCTCATTCGGGAACTGATTTCTAGCGGCATAAGCTTCACTAATCCTTTCATTAGACACACATTTTGAACTAGTAGGAACATGATTAGAATCCTCAAGGCGTGAAGGAATGTCGTCCTCAGAACTACTCAAATGCAACAAAGCTGAATTGACAGAGGAGAATAATCAAGTTGTTTTTGCTCGTACGCAGCACGTTCAAATTCAAACCTAAAGTTCGTCCATTTTTAAATAAAAATGGGACCTTCATCAACTAGCCAAAACCAACAACATCCAATCTGCTGAAGCATAAGCATAAAAGAGGGTATTAAATCACCCGAAAATAAAACAATAACTCCCTCCCTCTCACTCATTAATTTACTTCTTCTATTCTTTACAAGGAGTATCCTAATTAAAGGTAAACAAATGATTGGGACTGAGAGAGGTACATAAGCAACCGAATAACCGAACACCTTCAACCCTAGTCAATAAAACAAACAAATAATCGCTTCAAAGGGGGTTAAATGCAACTTCATTAACACATTATCCGTGCAAACAGAATCATACCCTGAAATATCTCCAAGATAATGAACTATAATCATCAAAGAACAGCTAAATAGCATAAACCCAGTTGATATAATCGGAGATTAGAGAGTGGAAGGGTTAAAAGCTGAAGAAAACACAGTATTGGGAAGAATAAAGGAAAGTGTATATTTACCTTGAAGAAATATAGGTGGGTGTATAGTGTATAGTATAACAGTGGAGAAATGAGGTGATGAAATCATCAAAGACAAACAAGGGAAACAGAGAGCAGTATACAAGTATCCTTTACTGTGTATGGATTTCCATTTGACGGCGTGCTTCCCATCCACCGTTAGGACTTAGGACTTTTTTTTTTTTTTTTTT
>VHZZ01007704.1:14414-24592 GCA_009801015.1 Silene noctiflora
TATGTGCTAGTATTTTTAAGTTCATGATCACTTTAAGCTCGTATTCTTTTTACATTAGCTCATATTCTTATCTTAATAGCTCATATTCTTATATACTCGTATTTTTGAGTCTGTGATCTTCTTAAGCTCTTATTCTTTTTACATTAGCTCATATTCTTATATTTTCGATTTTTTTAGCTCGTATTCTTTTCATAATAGCTGGTATTTTTAAGCGCTTAATATATCATCAAAATTTAACGTCTCACAAATCTGGTTCAATATTTTTAGCTCGAGAAGTGTTTCTTTTAGCGGAATATTGTTAGATGCATTTTCCTCCTTGACGATGATGCCAATTATTGCTTCCCTTCAACCATCTTAGAATCAAAATTAGGGGAAAGTGAGGTTGGTTGTTACTGTTGTTAGAGAGAATTATAGAAGGGTTTAAGTTGTTGATGATACGTAGATTTTTATTTTTCTTTTTATTGGGCTATGGATAGTTATTATACATTATATGGGTCTGATGTACAATACTTTTATACATCTGGTTGTAGGATTCGGCCGTATCAAGAGATATTTACCCCTCATTCAAACAACTTTTTACGTTTTTTTAAAACTCTTGACGAAAAAATAATACATATTGGCACTCCTCAATCATAATTTTAGCTTATTTTCTCAAAAATGGCACTCCTCGGACCAAATTATAACCAAAAATAGCTGAAAATTCTTAGCTAAACTTGATAAGTTATCACTCCAATTTTAAGATTTGTTTTGTTTATGTATTCATGGTAAAGTAAAGTCAGTAAAAATCCTCATAAGCTGATGAGATTTATTTCAAATAATCACTGAATTTTAAAAATCTCTCATTTTCCTCACCATTTATGCAATAAATTCCCTTCATTAATACACGGATATTGTTATTATTTAGTTTTCAAATTTAAATTCAATCCCTTTTTCCAAACTTCATAACATTTAAACTGACATATTTGATATCCCTGAAAAAAGAATATGAACAAATGAATAATGATGTTAAAAAAGCTAGCAAAGTTGCAAGGTAAAGGTATGCATTCTCTTCAAATCATTGCTCTTGCACTTTATATATGAAATGAATTACAGTATTAAGTACTCGTAACTCTTTCGTTGTTGTATTATGTCGATAATTTGTGCAGCTCGACTGTTGCTTCTCCATTTAAATACCTTTATCGTCGTGTAACTCATGTTTACATCAACATTCTCCTTATTCGATCATCAGTCTTTGAAATTGCGACATTTCTAAATTGATCGAGCAGAAACTCCTACATGTTATATTATAGGTCACGTACCACGTCCGCGTGTAGGCCGATGTTCATTAGTTTCAGTCCCGTGCCCACATAATATAATCCTGACCATGTCATATAGTATTATAAATATTTAAATAAGATCTTAGAACATAAAAAAACTATGCAACTAACTGAATTGGTAGTTCTGAAAATTATTATATTTAGTCTAAAAAGTTTCTTAACCTGTTCTTCTATAAGAATTTTTAATGCATATTTTATTGTTTAATTGTTGTGATTAGTACACTAATATTCTTTTAGCAGTCTTGAGAATAAAATACAGCAGTCTGCATTGTTCAAAACATGCATACCATAACTTTAAAACTCTTGTAATTCTGTCTTGTATTGTATATTTGTATCCAGCATTATCAATGGTAGATTCTGTTCTATTCAGGCCAAGATTACATTCCGAAAACACGATATAATCAACTCTGATCCGAAAATCTGAATGCATTACCATTCATTTCTTTTCTCAGTAATGTGCAAATGTTCATATATAGTCAAGGACGACGGAACAAACAAAAACAGGAGAAATTCAGTCCTTCCATCTTCATCAAATTCCTCTTCACAACCCACGACGCCAACTAATCCGATATCTTCTCCTTCCCCCTCGACTTCACGAAGGAGGATTTCAACGACATTCTTCTCGTCTCCAAGGGGATCGCAAGGGAGGGTAAGTACTCCTAGGTCCACTTCGTCCCCAAGACGATCACAAGCCCTGGAATCGAGGTATGTCCCTACTAGGGATGAGGCCAGGATTTTCCTGCCTCAAATCAAGAGGGGAAAGCTCAAACGACGTGTTACCATAGGGTCGACTCAGTCTACGAGTAGTGGTTCAGGTGATGTGGATGAAGTTGACTGGCCTCCCTTTGCTGATGAGGATTACATTGTGTTTTGTTTTGAAGAGGATGGCGCGTTTCATGTGGTTGCAGAGGAGAGTCCAAAGACTGACTCTACTAAGGTTTGTGATTTTAGTAAGACTGTCTCATCGTATAACACGACTTAAACGTTGTTTGAACCATCTGAAAATGTTCTTGATTATAAACAAGGGTTACATTTAATTTGTAATGGTCTTCTGGGTTATAAGATGTTTCTTTTTGTGTTATGATTTTACTGTCTGATAATTTTTCGGGTTGAGAATATGCAGCTTCAATGTGAATTTCATGGGAATGTTTCTTGTGCATGCACTGATGAGAACAATGTCACAAATCTAGGCCTTACAAACAGAAGAGATTGTTTGTTGCCAAACCAAGAAGTAAGCTTGACTTGAGTCCGATAATGGAAGAAGTTTGTGAAGCCAATTTAATTTGTTTCTGATGATAATGGTTGCAGGGCGAAGAGGAAGAGCAATTGAGTCCCAAGTTGCTGCAAGATGGACCTAATGAAGAGACTGATCTACTAGAAATGGACAAAGAGGTGGTCAGAAAGGAATCGACTGAGTCAATGGAATGCATACATGGTTCAGTAGATTCAGCAGCCTCTAGCAGGTCAGATTCGGAAGAGCAGCATCAGAATGAAAGTATCTTAGAATTGGAAGTCGAATATTCATCTTCTCCAAGGAACTTATTAGTCAGCGAAGATGGGAATGACGACAATGTCCCTCACGATTTCAGGATAGACAGTTTGCTACCTGATACAATGGTAAAGTTCCGAGGCTGAACGACTAATTTTCTGCCTATTATTCCTGAAGAATCTGACTTATATCTTGATTGTTTTCAGTTTGAAGAACAAGAAGACAAAGAAGAAGAAGAAGAAATATTGCTGAGTCCCAAATCACAGCTGGGATTAAAGCTGACTATAAATGACCTGTTGAAGGACGTCATTGATGATTCCTGTACAGGGTCTGATGAATCGAGGGAGTCAGATGCCAAGGACAGTCACAGTGATCAGCTTGTGGAGGATGAAGAAGTGGGTTCCGAATCTTCTAAATCCAGTGTTTCGGATTATGCAAATAGCTGCACTAGCTCATTTGAATTCCCCGTGTAAGCACAAATTCTCAAATGAGACGGCCCTATATATGGTTTGTTTATTAGTTAGGATGCTCATAAGCTGACTATTTGTATGAAATTCTGCAGGTTGCAATGGGAATGGATAGATAGCCCAGTAACATGGCCAGAAACAGGAAGGCTTCACTTCAGAAAGCAGAAGTCTAAACCTTCATGCCTTAGATGTTGTAAATTTTGACACTTTTTACATTTTTTTCTGAATCATCCTGTGAAATCTTGGCTAGCAAGATTAAACTCATAGGAAACAGTCTTAGCGACACGACTTTCATGTATGTATTTCATAGTACTTCTGTTTGCGGAAAAGTATCTCACAATTTGAGGGAGACCCGAGTTCTGTAACAAATCGGCTCGCACATTTTCTGGCAGATCGACCATTCAGGACAGAATTTGCGTTAAAAAAAGGAATTCTGTATACACACTGGAATCTGGAAATTTTTCATTCCTGCACGATGTTTGTCTATATCGCGACTGAAGATTTTAAAGTCGATCAGTAATCTAGATTTCCATTACAATGAGGAAGCAGTCAGACTTTTTCATCAAAACAGAAGTTTGAACTCTAGACATGATCACTACGTCACTACGTGGTCATGTGTATCCTGAGGCTATTCCAATATATCCACCTATTTTAACTTTGTCGTTCAAGGCTAGATACAGTCATTCAAGTTAGATACAGTCAACAGGTTAACCAGGTCTTAAGTTCAGGCTACATACGGATCATGTCAACCCGAGATGATGTATTTGAGTCTTGGATCCCTGTTTTAACAGGTCTGCTTGCATGACAGATGTGATCACCACAAACTCAGGTAGCACAATACTTGTATTATAATACATGAGTGCCAGCCACCTTCCTCTAATCCAAAGACTTTAGAACAAAGACTCCTTCAGAGGGCCTTGGACTTCATGTCTGAGCTTTGGTCCTAAAAACAAAAGACTGCAGATAAAATCTTGCTCTGGACGCAGCTAAAAGTGATTCTTCATCTTGTTTCTCCTTCGCCAATTCTACAGCTGCAAGATAAGCTTCTCTTGCCTCTTCCATATTTTGAATCTCGTTTTCATCCAATTCATCCTATAAACCAATTTCACGGCTTTTAAGTAGAGAATTTGTGCAAGTCAGAAAGTCTAGCTCACATACTTTTAATTATTTTTGAAAAAAAATATTCGATGAGATGGTCTTGTGAGAGTATTCTCATGAGATTAACCATATCTGAGACATTAAAGGAGATGATCTTTCATTGAGTTACTGTGTTAATGCATAACCGCATAACTAAAAATATTCGATGAGATGGTCTTGCAAGAGGCTACTTGATTTTCTACAATTACTCCGTATTAAGGAAATCCTTAAGTTGCAAATTGCATATGATGAGCCATTTGACAGGGGAAAAAAAATAGGAGAAAGAGATCAACAAGAAGATAGTATTTCCCTTTCTATAATAGTGTTTGCCTAGAGTTACACTGAACAATTAACAATGTACAATGAAAAATGAGACGTTGCAAACTTACAATGTCAGAAAGATGATCCGCAAAATATGGTGTAACATCATAATCCATGGCTGTGACCGGGGTATCCTTCGACAAGCCTTCAAATATAAGCATGAGGGATGAAACCTGTGATTGCATGGACTCTAATTCTTGTTGAAGTTTCTCAACCTTTTGATTGGATGTCATTGTTTCCCATTGTAACTTCTCAAGAGCTGCTTGTTTGTCTGCCAGTTTGATCTAAATGAACATAATAGGACGATTTTAAATGATACAGCAATTAGCGATACATACTACTATTTTCATCAGGACAAGCATTGCAAACTCAGAAAAGAAACTTATACTTGAATATCAGTGGCCTAAAATATATAGTAGAGTTCAATTCTCCTTTTGCTTCCAGCCATATCAGCAAGAGAAACACAAAGACATATGTTAGGACCGGATTGTTTTACAATAAACAACGTTTCATGCAGAAAATAATTGAACAAAACCAAGTAAAGTTTCATGGACGATCACACACTGCACACATGAAGAACTCTCACCTTAGCGTGGATGGAAATACTTGGAGGTGACAGGAGGAGGCCTTTTCCCTCCCTCAACCACTGGAAAGATTTGAAAGGATAACATCACTACTATTCCTTCTTTCCCTACCGTCCCCTTCTCCCCTAATATCGTATCCAAAGAAGACCTTAAGGACGGAAGTTACGAAACCTAAGAATATCTCGAGGTCTCTTAATTGCTATATGCAACTTTGAGATATATCTAGCTAAAGGGCACGATTATTGAGGGTCGTAACATTTTCTATGGGGAAAAAAGCTCTATGGAATATGGACCATGGGCACTTAGGCATATAACTGATGGCGAGTTTAATAACTTCCATGGTTATTTATTGTCTGCAGGAACTATTTACAAAAGCATACAATTGATCATGATGCCCATGAACTAGAACGGCTAGAAGTACCACATGAAGAACTACTGTCTTCACCTATAAGCTGCACAGGATAGTTTCAGCTCTTGTCAAATAGTGGTCAGATATAAGGAGACTAGCTTTAGCTCAAACAGCACAGTATCCACAGAAGTGTACGGACAATAATCAATTGGAACAACAATAAAAAATCCAAAATTTTTGGAATCAGCCAACACGAATCATCATTTGATACAGTCAAAAAACGGGTAAAATAGTGAAAAAGAAAAAAGTAAAGGAGATCACGACAAATCATAAATCTAGCATAAATACCTTGGCATCATTAAGTTGTGATTGACTTGATTTAATCAAAGAGTCTTTTTCAGCAACAGTACGCTTCAGCTCATCAAACTGCGACTGTACTGAGCTCACCTGGCTCTTAGTTACCTCTGCAACTTTCAAGAGATCATCTTTCTCCAATAACTGTTGTTGTAACTCCTCCAACTGTTTCCTCAAAGTATTCAACTCTTCTCTATCCTTATCTTGATCACTCTTAGAATCACCGCCTTGTTCTTTATCGTCATGCTTCTTTCCATCCGGAGATTTAACCCCATTCTACAGTAATAAGCAATACTAAAGTCATCAAGACCTCAAGCACATAACTTTTACACTCATTTTCATCAAACGTGTCTATATACTTGACTCCTTCCCCAAGGTTATAAATCGATCCAAAAACTCAGGAAAAAAAAACATGCGCAAGCTGCGCGGCAAGCTTCAACAGTTAAACTACTTCACCCATCTACCTCCATACTTCTCCAATCCACTATGTTGAACCTCACCATCGACATACTCAAGTCATAAATAATAAATACGCATCAAAGTAAACAGCATTTTGAGACAAAAACTTCTTAATAACAACTAAACCAGCAATTCGACACCGAAATCCCTATTTAGTCTATTACCCACCAAAATTAACAACATCAACTATTAAAATGCACACAAAAGCAACAATCTTTGGAATCACAATCCACATCAGTACATCACCCAATACATTAAACATCATTTTAAACCAAAAGCTACTAACTTTCATCATTATACACAATAATTAACTCATAAAATCACACAGAAGTACCAAAAGAAATTAAGAAAAAAAAAAAAAAAAGATTTTTTTTCATTACCTTCCTGGAATCCTTAGGAGTCTTGGTATAAATCAAGGGTACCCTTCTTGTAAATGATTTGTTTGGTTTACTTTCCTGCGTATAAAATCAACAAAAACCCATAAATTTCCCAAAAAAATCACTAATAAAAACACAACTTAAAATTAAGGATGAAGAGAAAGACCAAGGAGGAAGAGCTACAGAAAGAGAAGCAAAAGCTTGAGAAAATCCCCATAAATTAATAATAGTACTGATATAATTAGTAAAACAAATTATAATGTTAATAATCTGCATTTCTTGGGATGAAATTGAGAGAAATAATAGAGAAATTACGATGAGGGATTGAACGAGAGGAACGATTTGAACGAGGTCATTGTAGAGATGTCGATCTAAATTGTTGTTGTTTGGATTTGAGGTGGGAATTTCTTCATTGAAATTTTGCGATGATTTCTCCTTCATTTCCACGTACCCTTTTCTTTTTAAATACATTCGAATACAACACTTTTGTGAATTGAACTCTTGACTAAATTTCTGTGAATTGTGTAATGGATTTGGAGGTAGTAACAATGGTGACTGAAGAAGAGAGTGAGAGTATTGTGGATGGCGTGAGATTTGGATTTTGAATTCTTTGGGAGGGATCGAGTAGGTGTCTCATACACACATTTTTTTTTTTCTTTTTTCTTTTTTTATAAATAGCTGAAATCTAAAAAGGTATCTGAAAATTTAAAAAGTTAACTGAAACTTATAAAGGCAGGGGATAAAATCAGGGGTGAGCAAAACCGGATATCCGATACGGTTTTAGAAACCGTATCGGATATCCGGTTTTTTAAATCTCCTTTTTTAGTATCCTTATCCGATACGGTTTTTCCGTATATACGGAAACCGTATATCCGGTTTTTCCGTATATCCGGAAACCGTATATCCGGTATCCGGTTTTCAGCTTCACTTATGTAATTTAATATATWTTTTTTCTTTTCTATRTGTGATTGTTKGTTTTTTTAGCAATTTAAAAGTGTTTTAAAAAGTTATAAGAGTAAATAACTTATAAAGTTTAATACTAATAAGGTTTAATCACCAACATATTGGTTATTTTGTGATTTATGTATATAWTTTAATATTTTATTCTAGAAAAAAGGCAACYGTATCGGATACCGTATATCCGGTTTCATATTTTGCCRATCCTTATCCGATACGGTTTTTAAAGAACCGTATCGGATATCCGGAAATTCGTATAATTAAATTCGTATAGCGTATCGGATACGTATAATAAAACCGTATCGTATTATTTTGCTCAGCCCTAGATAAGATAACTGAAAAGCAGGAACTTATAATGGAAGACGGTATACATAGGTCCTATTTTGTAAATAGCGAATTAATATTGACAGAAGCAGATTTAAAAAGTAGAATTGACTAGCAAAATAATTTAGGAGGTTTAACTAGCAGATTTATTTAGCAGAATCGTCTTAGGACTTAGGAGTGTTTGGTAATTGGCGGTTTTAGATTAGCAGATTGTTTAGATCCTTTATAAAATGACAAATAAAGACATCAACAAATTATTTATTAAATATATAAAAGGAAGGTTAGTATTTTTTAAGGGGGTAAAGAAGACAATTTTTATTTTTTCTAATCCGCTAACCTAATATGTTGATAGGAGCAGCATATTGCAAAATACCATATTGAACCCCAATATACTATTTCAATATGTCATTAACCAAACGCTCTAATTAGCATATTCGTAAGTCAAACATGTCAAACCTCTCCAATATGCTGAAATTTGGTCAATATGTCATTTACCAAACATAGCCATACACATTGTACACAAACCAATAGGTAGTTGACACGTGGCAAACCATGATTAGTTAGCTTTGATTAATTTAAGGTTAGGTTAGTCATTTTGCAAATATAGATATCTCATTAACTAGACTTACTTAACATCATTTATAGTTATTTTGTATATTTGATTTATTTTTCACATTTAACAATTGTAATTAATTAAAATCAAATTTCCTAATCATCCTAAATATTTCAAATTAAAATTGACTTAATTAGTAAGCATCATAATTTGACAACTTCTTGGCTATGTAACTCCACATTCCCATAATGGTGCTTGCACCACACCGCTCCATTTTCACCCATGACATTTGCCCCGTTTCAACCTGTGCTGCTTCACTATGCGTGTTTCTATCATATTTTTGCATCTTTACTTGATTATAGGAAGAAACACCATGTTAGATTGCGCGCACTCTTTTGTGAGTCGTAGTAGGAGAGTGATTTTACTCCATTTTGTACAAAATCACTCGAAATTTGCATGAGCGACGAGCGAAAACCGTGAGGAGATCGTTCCTTGAATCTTTTATGTCTTAGGCTAGTTTGTGTTGAATCTTGCGTTGTACTTGTGAACCTTGTGAGTCATGTTGCGTTCCTCCCATTTTGCCCGACCATGAATACGTTTCTTGGTCAATTTTTGTTATCACCATAGGTCACTTGAGCTTGTATTAGAGGGTTGACACCAATAGAGACCCTTCGACGGTATCTCCACCATAAGACCTTTTTGTTTAGGCCTTGAAAACCCCACTTAGATGAGGAAAGTGGTTCATTTTGAATGGTTCGTCTCCATGTATGATTTGGTAGTTTAAGTGCCTTTTGAACCAAATTTTTTGTAGCAAGACTTCACTTGCCTTGCAATAGGGCACCTCCCCCTCATAAGGTGTCAAATTGTGAGTGAAAGGGCGTTGAGTGCGTTAATACTCATTCAGATATTATAGTAGAATAATTAAGTGATGTTTATATTGTGCATTCACTTTAGGATTGGAGTCATGACTTGTGTTGCATTTTGCTCATACTTGGGCTTACTCGAGGACGAGTAAGGGTTTAATGTTGGGAAATTTGATAACTACGTTATCGTCCCATTATTTATGTCAAAAACCCTTACTTTTGTCCTAATTTTGGTGCATTTAATTGATAATTGCTTGAGTTTATGATTTAATTGCGTAAATGAGCTTCACCGAGTAGTTTGCTAAACATTTTGTAGTATTGCACGTTTTCCCATGCAAAACCAATCAACAATTGGAAGCCAAGGATCAAGATTACTCTAGCCTGTGTATCTCCCAAGGCTAGCCGGTGTAAACGTGATCAGGAGCAGTGTAACTCAGCCCAGCCGGTGTATCTTATTTAGCCTTGTCGGTGTATCTCAGACTCCAGACTGCACATTGTGATCAGGAATGGTGCAACTTGCGCTAGCCGGTGTATCCCATTTGGCCTTGTCGGTGTTTCTCCTGTAATACTACGGTTTTCCCTACCTTTGGGTGACTCGACCGAGTAGACTCTACTCTGTCGAGTAGGT
>VHZZ01007704.1:31247-42415 GCA_009801015.1 Silene noctiflora
TGTCTTATGATTATCATTACCTCGGGAAATCGAGATGGTAGCATCTCCGTACTTAGAGTGGCCTTGTAAGGCACTTTGGGTATGGGGGTGTTACATCTCCTCCATCCAGCCGGTGCATTATGATCAGGAGTGGTGTAACTCCTTCCAGCCGGTGTTCCCCTTACATGTGGCGGTGTAACAACCTTCCAGCGGTGTAACTTTTGGGCGACCGATGTAACGTTAGGCTGGAGCTGCTGTTGGGCTTATTTTCGTCTTTTTGCTTGTATTTTGGTGTTTTGGGCCCTTCATATATATACCCAACACACCCAATTTTGTACAGACAACACATGAGACTAGAGTTGAGATCAAAAATTTAAGGTTAAGCATTTGGTAGAGAAGAAAAATTGGATCTCATTTGTTCTTGGATTATTGAAACAATTTATTTTCAATCAAGTTTGATAAGGCTAAAGTCGTATCACCTAATCAAAGTAAACCTATAATACTTCTAACAAATAGCTAGCAGTAAGTAGGGTATCGTATCCACATGGAGGCGGTAAAAATCTAGTTTGTTATTTAATTACTTGATGACACATCATAGCATGATTCCAAAATGATTAGATTCAACTTGAATGCTTACAAATTCGAATGTCCGAAATCTAAATTGACTAGTCTGGATCCAACTCAAATGTGAACTAAGTGGAATTTGGGTCGGATGTAACTGAGAAGTATGGTCACAAATCGATAAAATTTCAAAATTGTTTTTTTCTTCTTTAATAATAATAATAAACAGGTTAACAGGAGGTTATACTACAGTTCACTTCTATTCAAGTTATTTTAGTTTAGTATATTATCCTACTAATAACACATAAGTCGCTCTAATCTTGTTAACCATATGCACGCTATTGCACCGACTGATAAACTATGTCACATATATAGCGAAAATAATTTATGGAATCACGTTCAATGGTGCAAGACCAGCTTGACTGACCCGTTACCTGTGGGCCAATTTTTTTTAACCTGGCACAACCCGCTCCTCCTCCCTTGGACCAGGCTAGTGTTACATTTTCCTTGACCCGACCAGGTCATAGCACTAAAAAATAAAAAATAAAAGTGGCCCGTCTTGGCCAACTACTCAGTGAGCTGGCTGGGCTGGGCTCGAGCTAAAAGAAACTGTCACAGCATTGGCCCCGTCTCATGTTCAGGCCGTGCTTGGACTACAACCTCCCAGCCGTGGCCCGACCCACTGAACAGCCCTACACATTATGTTAAAGCATTCCAAAAAGAAAAAAAAAAAGTGATTCCCTCCTAAAAATGGATATACATGAGCCAATTATCCTACCAAACCCAAAATTAAAAGGAAACCCACTCCAAAAGAAGTTTTGACCACTACAATGAAAAAGATGAGCAAAGAAAAATGATTAAGATGTCATCTGATGCAACCAGAATGATTTAAACTTAAGCTTAAACTTACAGGGTGTCATGCAAGACAGACACAGATGAACATGCTTTGGACCTCTTCTTCTTTACACTTGCTTTTTATTCTTTAATGCTTCCACCTGCCTAGATTATGACCAGTATCTTTGTTCAACTTACTCTCTTTATACTCCACAAATTTATTCTCCACTTTATTTAATTTTTGTCCAATTAAATAAATGCTTATGTTTGCCTGCTTACTTACTACCCATTTCTAAGTATTTTCCTCAAGCTTTATTCTCCAATCTGATGATCACTGTAAACTGTACTACTTTCTGTAAGCTTTCCTGTTTCATTCTCTACGTATTCTCGTTCAAGGCCTTCTAAGCGTGAAACGGATGTAAAACAACTCATATAACCTGTGATAATGAGCATTACTTGGAAATTTGCAGTTGGGTCCGTTTCAATCTTACAATCGTCTTTCGAAATTTTGCATATGCTTATGTTTATTCTCCAATGTGATGATCACCTAAAAGGCTAAAACTTTACAAATCACTGTAAGCTGCTACTAATTCTGTAAATTTCTTGTTTGTTTTTCAGAAAATTTTGGTTATTTCATTGTAATCCTATTTTTTAATGAATGTCCACTTCGGAATGTTATTGGGTGACAAAGTAAATCAATAAAGGTCTTAACTTTCTGAAAAACAGATGCATGTGTGCATTAATAAAGCTGCAAAATAGAGTATACATACAGTTTCAGAGGGTCCTATCAAAAACCTTAAATTTTAATGCAAAAACTGTGCATGAGAATCTTTCAGTTGATTAATATGGTACTTTGAGAAATTAGTTTATGTAGTTAAAATTAGTTGATGAAGTAGCTGACTAGTCGGATGTGAGAGACGTCTTGAACAAGAATTAGTTAAAATTAGCAGAAAGATACATTATCAGTTACTAATATTTTTATTGTTTCTGTTACACTTTACTGTTGGGATTTATGCATAAACAATTTGGCACAACTCAAGTGCATCTGTTTCATGTGATTAGGTAGAATTGCCATGATTTATTATCATTAATCAACCTCCCATGTTTCGCGAATTTATCAGAAACCCGATATAAAATTCAAGAGAATGGCAGGAATGTGATTCGTTGATCACCTTCGAACTTTGGATGTCTTGGTAAAGGAGGAGTCGCGGAGAACATTAGATTATTTTTCGCGGAATATAGTTTAGCCATTGAATCAACCACCTGGTCCACCTAAGGTAACTCATCATTTTTCTGTCATTCATTTTAATTGCTCTATAAAAAATTAGTGATTTTTAATTTCTTATTCTATGGTTGATCACTACATAAATCATTGTATAAAGGCTCCTGATCCTGGGTAAGCAAATTAGATGTACGAGATTGTTCTCGTAAGACCCATAATGAAAATTATGTCGTAAATCTAGCCGAGAATAATATTCACAGATTGTTACTCGAGTTTTTTACACCATTACACCATAAGAAGCGCAATCTGTTTAGTGGGTGACGAATGTTAAATATTTCAAAGTAAAACAAAACCGAGTCTCGGCTAACTAAAAAAAATTGTGTGATGACTGAAAATCAAATGTACGACAATAATTCCAACTATAGTGATGCAAACTGATCACAAAAATAGGCATATACAATAATGCCAGCAGTAATGGAATGATACTTTACTAGACCAATACATCACCTCAATAATGGAGCATCATTCAATCAAAAAAGGGAAACAAATAAAGTTTTGGTGCTTTCTTTCCTTTTCTTCCTTCCTTTCTTTCTTTCCCTCTAACAACAATAACAACATTACCCGGTGCCTAAACCGCTCTCTCAAATTGCGGGTTAAGAGGGAGTCGAATGTACTGAGTCTTTCTTTGCCTATATAAACATATTTCCTGTAAAGTTAGGTACCCTTAATTTTGCTTTGTGAAATACAGTCAGAAATTCTTCCAAAATTCTACCTTTAATCAGTATCCACCTTTTTAACTTCCTTTATCTGGTGTTTGTACCATTTGTGTGGTGGACTGTGGTGTGCTCCAGGTTATTATGTTTCACCCGGAGATGACACTTATATAGGATAAGTTTTTCTGTTTTAGGATAAAGATTGTTATTTTGTCATAAGTTTACGATCTTCCGAATTTAAGTCTAGGAGATTTCTTACTAAACTTGCACTGATTGGAAATCAATCAGGTATAGTAACAAATAATCCGTATCCAAGTCAGTAAAAGTTGCTTGCTGAAAATGCCTGAGGAAGGAAAACCTGACAGTAAATTTGTCGAAGAAATGTATACTGACAGCGGAGTTGGAGATAAGTTTTGGATCAAGGATTCTAAAACATATGAAGGAAAGCAAGATAAGGAGAGACTTGAGACTTTTATTTTCAAGGATTGTGACGATGAAAGAGTCGTTCTTCTGATGGGAAGTGATTGCAGCAGCACTGAGGACTTGATGATGGATGATGAAGTTCTTTCTGATTGGAGTAGCGAGCTTTTATTCAACATCGACAATTTAACTAGTTCAGTAATTACGAGTGAAGAGATTAACATCGATGATCATGGGGAGAATACCAAACTTTCTCTGGTAAATCTTCTGTCAAAAAAAATATGCCTAATTCTTTTTGGTTATGTTGTGAATTTGGTGATTATGGTATGTGCTTCAAATTTTTGATTAAGGAATTTTTAAGCCCTTGGTTTATCACACGTCTTCGATACAAATGAAAGCGAGAAGCCCTTGATTTATAACCAATTTTTTTTTTGAAGTTTTCTTCTACAAACTTCTTTGATGACGGATGTAAGCTGCTAGTGACGCATATGCGGTTTTTGAGAACTGGTACTCACGACCTTGGTTCAAAACCTATCAGCATTAGAACTACTCTTGTGGCTCTCAAAGAAAATCTTGTTAAAAGTATGTGTGGCGTACAAGTATAATTGCGTTTGTTTATTGTTGTTAGATTTAAAGAGCCTGAAAAACGGTTAATCAGTCGTGTAGTCATGATTTTAGCAGCAAAAGAACAATCAGAAATAAAAGGTCACAGTACAAATCACATTGATTATAGTTCAGAGTGTTTAATGATGGTTTGATGATGGATTAAAGTTGTAAATCAGACACAGATTCACATTTCACTGTGACAATCATTAATGTTTTTTAACATTCCGGATTCCGGTTTAGAAAGGATTCAAGCCGAGTGAGACTACAAGGCTAGCAAAGTTCTCCCTTGTAAGTTTTAAGTTTTAACATCGCTGCATTACTGTGACCAAAGTGCTCAGCACTGAATCGTGGTGTGAACTTGTGATTAAGGTAATTAACAAATTGAAACTATTTTCAGGCAGAGACAAAGAACAAGGAGTCCCAAGATCAAGTAATTAAGGACATGATCTCCTACAATAATGAACTCGACAAGGAAGTTGAAGAAAGTGTGAGCACCACTCAGCAATACTCAGGGAGCATCCCTTATTCCGGTAGTATTTCTCTTCGATCCACAAGCAGCACTGCTAGCACCCAATCTTTCGCGTTCCCCATGTAATCTTTCTCTATTCTCTCCTCCTCACTATTCAAGTTTTCACTTCATGTTTCATCAACGTTTTTTCATTTAAAGTGAGTCACAATCGAAGCTTGGCTTTTGATGCTCGAACTTAGGTAATAAGTACACCACACAATACTGCACCCGCTAAACCAGGTGACATCTTCATGTTCACTTCACCTTAACTCTGCTGAACTTCAAACTCCCTACGCGTTTTTTTAAGCAAGCTCTTGGGTACTTAAATGAAGAAAAAATCTCGACTGTTGTGAAAAAACATGAGCTTAATTTTCGGATTCTTCTCGTTATACGTGGAATATGGATGTTATTTAACTAACACTTGGCGTTGAATTTGTTGATAATTGTGGGAACAGATTAGGACACGAGTGTATTAGCAGCCCAGCAAGAATGCCGAAACCAGATAAGAGGCAGCTGACAAAGCAAAAGCATTGGAAGATGAAAATGTGTTGGGTCTGCTGTAAATTCTAGTTTTCTCTCATTTTTGCAGTGGACTTGTTTCTACTTGTAGATCAGAATGCCAGAATGCATGACCTTACTCGAACAAGATATATTCTATAGGCTCGTACCTCTGTATCTTTGAGATCTACAGAATGCATGCAGTACCTGGTCATCATTCAAGTGTACTACTGTATGGAAGAAAGGGGATTTCATGTCATCATCATGAAATAATTTACACTTTGTGAGTCATGCATATTAGTAGTTTACTTGATGGATCTGGCTACGGTATCACCTCCGTCTTTATATATAAGTCGTTTTGACATTTTTAGATGTTTTGTTCGATCTTCAACTCTCAAAATAGTCATTTAAGGCCGCCTACTGAACCTACATACAGAGTACACGTTATACCTAAAACAAAAGATTATCGGTTCTCAAAAGTTGTTGTGACTTGCAAGGCATTGATCGCCAATCTAATTAGACAAGCATGCATACCAGATTACCAGTGAGAATGACCAATCCTTATGTTTCTCATTCCGCCCACACTTCCTTGCTTAGACAAACAATTGCTTCGCGATGCACCATTTACTTTAATAGTGCAAAGAGTTGGTTAGTTTACATTCAATAGAATCGATTTTAGATTAGTAACAAGACATGTTGCAGGAAAGAGTTATTGCACTACCGAACTGTGTGGTGCAAGTTTGCAAAAACATGGCTATATCGTAATAAATTCTCGAACCATGTGTATGAGATGTGAGGTTGTTGCCGGTAACAATAAACATAGCTCATTATTGGTATGGTTGTGTCACAATCTATTCTTAATAGATCAAGACTATGGCCTAATGCTACTACTGTATTAGCTTACAAAATTTAAAATACATACTGTATTACGTACATGATTGACGTATGATGTAGTTTTTTAATATATGTTGAATTGTGAAGTAACCGAAATTAGTCCAAATTATTTTCTCTTTATTGCTCTAAATTGATTTACGGAATCACTTTAATTTAATGAAATGGGAAAAAGACAATGGTCTTACTAAAAATATAAGAAATCACATTTATCTATTTGAATGACGGTAAGACTGTTTTCCGCACACAAAAAAGGGGGATAATTAGCAATCACTCAATTAGTGTAAGTATACATACAGGACATATTCATGGACGGACACATACCAACAATTAGTATATGTAAAACGGTATTACATGAGAGTAACGGATTAGTACGGAGTAAGATAAACAAAAATCCAAGTAAAAAGGATCTCTGAAATTAACCATTCAAGTATTACAATTTACAGCCCTTAACCCGAAATCGACAAGAAACTTGAAAAAACACGCATAATTAAGGATGCCTTAAAAAGGGGCAATGCTCCCTAAAACGAAGATTAAAATCAAATTATATAGCCTTTTACGCCGTATATATTCTTGAATTAAACATAGTCTCCCTATTAATAATTACTTAAAATAAAATTAAACTTCAAGGATTAAGGAAGAAACAGAGGAAAATCATAGCAATTACGCCCCCAATTAGTATGATCTTCCACCACATTCATCGATTGATTCCAGTACACTCGATCATCATAAACACCTGATCCAAATTCAAACAAACCTTGATCTTCATTCTCCGCCGCCATCGTATTATCCTTCCAATTATCCATTGTACTTGCTAATCCACCATATCCTCCCCTGTTCTCCATCAATTCATCAATCTTGGCCGTTGGTTCAAATATCTCACCAAACGACGCCGTATTATCATCAGTATTATTGTTCATTAAGCTAACAAATCCTCCTGAAAATAACCTAGGGTTATACTCATTGTCCGGAAAACGTAACATTCCGTCGCTAACAGAGGTCGTTGTTGCGGCGGCGGTTGCGGTAGTTGAGCTTTCGCTGCTGGACGGCGGTTGTTGCGGCGGAATACGGCGCCTTTTGCGACGGTTAGACTTACGACAACCGCCGCCGATAGGAACGTTACGTAGAACGCCGCCGTGAGTCCAGTAACGGCGACAGTTTTTGCAGAAATGGCGAGGTTGAGATAGGTTGTAGTTGTTGTAGTAGCAGAATTTAGTGTTAATTGAGTCGCAACGTGGACAATTCAATGGTTGGTGGTTGTTGTGCGGGCGTAATCGGCGATCAACACGAACGCCAGCGTGAATGCCACCGTTGACGGCGGTGGCGGTGGAGGCGGCGGTGTTCATTGGAGTGTAGGGTTAGGGTATGGAGGAAGGTGAGGTGAGGTTGAGTTTTGGTGTGGAGTGTTGTTTTAATGGCGATGGTGTTGAGTGTTCACATGGAAAATGAGCGTGGGAAGGGAAGGGAAGGGAAGGAAGGGAAGTGTGAGAAGTGGATGAGGGTATTGAGGTATTGAGGTATTGAGGTTGAGTGCTTGACAAATTTCCACTTTTTTAACTGATTTTCCTACTCAAATTTACTATGCTACCCCTCGGTTATGTTTGGGACATTCCGGTTCTTTTGGACTTAACTTTGCTCAAGTTTTTTTAATTGAATTTACAAGAGCTGGATTAAACTTGTAGAAACTTAACTTTTCTGAAATGAACTTATATGAGCTGAAGAACATAAAGCGAGACTTTAAGTCAAAAAAAATAAGATCTAACTCTATATCACATATATTTACAAAGTATTGATATTGATTTTCGCAATATACAATTTATATAATATTTCCCATTTCATACCATATATTTAAAAAAAGCACTAAACCAATTTTTCTCAATACTTAAACATTCAATCAATTTCTTTAATTATTTGATAATAGTATATGTGTAAAAATGTTTAATTTGTTTATTGCAAATTACCTCCCCCGTTCCGGTAATTTGTTGTTTTATTCCATTTTGGGGTGTCAGTCAATCGTTTTCCTTTTTATTTTTGGAATGCATTTAATGAGCAATTTGATACACACACTCAATTTGGTTCACTTGTCATTTAATAATTGGTCACTTACACTTTCTTTGGTCTTTGTGTCAAAATCAAAAGACAACAATTGACCGGGATAGAGGGAGTATTAAACAAATTGATGTTTTGTTTCCCAATAATTTTACTAATTTATTTCTTATATTATGGCTTCTAGGATTTAGTAGGGTTTGGGGTTGTGGTTGGTGGTGGTTAAGGGGCCTGCGTTGGTGGCTGACATGATGGTGGCAGTGGAGACAGAGTGAAGGGGAGGCAGGGGATGGAGATCGTAGTGGTAGCGACAAGGAATGGGGTCACATGGGTTAGGGGGTTACCGTGGCCGCAACAGATGATGCTACAACGTATAGTGGTTAAAATCACTCAAATGTATGTACTAGTTTTGAGACCGGAGTGAAACATTTTAAATAATAACTGAGGTTAACTCGAGGTTGCTCATATACAACAACTTAGAAATTCTCAAAATAAAAAAATAACTATATTGTAAACGCGATATCCAATCTAAATAGCTCGTTTGTTGAATCTAAATCAGTATTCTCAAGGATATATGAGTAAATCATACTCCTCTGTTCCGGTGGATAATTTATATTTACTTTATTGTGTGGGAAAAATAAAGCAAGTGTAAACTATTGACCGGAAAAAAGGAATACAATGTTTGGCAAGAGTAGAGGCAAAGGATGCAGAGGGGTAAAATGGGAATTCAAAGAGAGGAGGGTGTATATAGCATGTGTAGAATGAAGAGTGTAATGATGATTGACGAGGGAGGGTAGGAGAATGGGACTTGCATAGTTGGATACCGTACAAGCCGTGATGGATGGCGTGATGAGAAAGGATAAAACCCGTTGATTTTATGACACGTGGACGGAGGAGATCTGAGACAGTGGTACGATAAAGTCCACAAAATCAAGCATTTGTCGATTTGTCGGCAACCTAGCTAGAAATCGAATATTGCTGCTGCTGTACATCACTGTTGAGTCTTGAATGAATATGCATTTTGTTTCTTAAACAGAATGCTCACCTTAAGGTTAATAGTCTCAAAAGCTATAATCATTTGTTTACTTTTAATACTTTTAATTGAAATCAATTTGTTAAGGAATATTATATCGTTTTAAGGAATTAAATATGTACTTGTAATCTATTGGTTGAGCCGATTAAGTTCTTAATTTGACCAAAATCAAAAATTAAAAATTAAAACAGATTGATGGAAAAGGTAAGAGGTTTTTCATAAAAGAAATTGCCAAATAATTTAATTTTGTTGAGCTGTTCACTCACAATTTAGATAGAATGAAAGATACTAGATTAGAATTAGAAATAGAAAATATATTAACAAAAGTTAGATAATGCCAAATAATACTTGGTAATAGGTAAAAGTTATTGAAAACAACATAATCCCAAGATGAATACGATTTTTTGAGAATCATTGTCACTTTGTCAGTAAAAGACTGAAATATCCAATATTTCCATTATTTCAATCAACTTAGCCATTGCTTATTAAAAACCGTGTCTATGGCAATTTGAGTAGAAAGTATACGTAGCAAGTATAATAATTCAATAGCGGAGAGCTAGTAGGGGCACTAGCCTCAGTTAGGAAATAAAATTATAAAATTTTTGGAATATTTTCTAAGTTAAATTTGGTTAATCCTAATCGTAAATCTTAGTTAATCCTAACCGGAAATGTAAATATGTAATTATGCATGATGACCTATGTGCTGAGGGGCAATAGGGTATAGGGGAATGGGACTGTGGTCTGTGGGAGAGGGATAATAGTGGATATTTTTCAATGGATGAGAAATTGGCACGTTCATAATGGTTTAGAGGTGAATTGTCATCTTACTAGTTTGGCTATGTTCATGCAATATGCCATACCACCCTACCTCACCTACTTGTTTCCTTTTATTTGTGTTATGTTTGATTCTTATTATTATCATCATCTACTATTTCCTTTGTTTTCTTCCATTTTGCTCATTGTTTAAATTATGATCATATTATCTTCAGGATTATTGTCTCCAATTATTATCATTTAGCATTACAAGTTACACGAAATTCTTTATGTGATTTTTGTAGATACAAACATCAAGTTAACATGGTGAAAAAAATCTCATATATACTCGTAATAGTCACCGAGTATTAAAGAGACTTAAAATAAAAGTGGTTACGTGAAGAGACTAATAAAACTAATATGATGATATAAATTAATACTACTATGATGATAATAATGATAATTTTCATGCACCACTTCATACTAGCTATATAGTGTATGTTTAATGTGTCTCTTAGAGTATGAACAACATTAAAGCCTGAATTGACCTAAATTGAATACAGTTAAAATGAATAAAAATTAAGTCTAAGAAAACAAGTATAAGTATGTATTTTTCAATTACATATTCAATTAACTCAAAAAACATTTCATCAAATATTTAGCATCAACTTATTTAACTGTTTCAGTCACTAGATAGTAATTCAATTCTACTCGATAGTGAGAACCCAAATGATATAGACCCTGCTCTCACTGCAAGAGAATGATGGTTTAGCTACTAGTTTAGCAACTGACCAAAATTCAGTTGCTAAATATATAATTTAGCGACTGATTTTGAGATAAAAAATATATTTAGTCTCTATTTAAGAGACCAAACAAAAATGGTAGATAATTATGTCTCTATTGTAGAGACTAAATAAAGTAGGTAGCGAATTTAATATCTCATTTAAGTTTTTAAATACGAAAATTTGCCAGTAGTTAAATTCGTAGTTATTATAGAGACAAAACAAACTGAGTAGCAAATTTAGTATCTAATTTAAGTTTTCAGCTACGGAAATACGTTGGTAGCTAAAGTTATAGAGACAAAACAAAGTGAGTAGCAAATTT